>CATNWA010013266.1:0-24096 GCA_951230385.1 Staurois parvus
AAAGGGAACTAAGAAAGGAGGTCTTTGAGGAGCGATTGCGTGCAGGGGGGAAAATTTTGATATTGGGTCAGTTATGCTCTAGATTTCACTTTGATACCTAGCTTATCAAAATTTCTGTGGCCTGCCCAAAAACTTCACTGAAAACTATCCTCTGCTTTAACCCCCTTAAAATTCAATCTGTTCCATGCGAGTGCATTTAGATCCTAAAATTGCATTACGGGGCATAATTTCTGAGACAGATGAGGAGAGTTAAAAACTGGTATAGCAGATACAAATTAATTATAAAAAAGGGTTTTCAGGTTTGTGTTTGCAGCATGAGATAGGACGGGGGTTGTCCGAGTGTCTGATCATACGGCTCGATTATTTTGTAACAAGTATGAAAATTGCAAGACTCTTAATAAAACAAAAAATGTTCTGACCATAGGGCCCTTTAAACTCAGCTTTTGTAATAATTTTCTCTGTTTTCCCATTCTTTTGTTTAAACAATGTCCAGATTGCTCAGCTGTTTTTTGCGTAAGGTTGTTCCGTGTAACGTTTATATATGCTTGTTTGCTGTTTTTGTTTGTATAAAATGCAAAAACACCTTAATAAAAATTACTTGATTAAAAAATAATGGTGCATCAAGTTATTAAGAATTTTTCTTACCTTTTTTTGTTTTGAAATGCAATATTCCGGCTATATATCTCTGAAATAAAATACCTTATTCCCTAGCTAATGAAAAACCTGCCTCTTTCCCTTTTATATAGGTGGCCTACCAATGCTGAATACATAAGGTTGCATCAAGTCTGTAAATATGTCTCACAATTTTCTCTGAAACAGTATACTCAAATTTTTTATTTCATTTTAAAACCACCTTGTCTTTCCTCTAAAATTGCAGTTTAAAAATCCTGCTTACATACTAGTATATACCTGCTTAATATTCTAATATTGTTTGGCAAATTATAAATCTCTAAAATTTAATTTCTTGAAAAAGCATGCCTCATCTCTCCTTTAAAACATGCAGCCTAATGAAAGTTGCTGACATCGCTTTGTATCAATTTGTATATCTTCGGAATATTTTGTTTGATACCTTCATAATTATGTTTATAACCTCCAAAAATATTGTATTTTATTATCATGGTTTCCCATAGAAAAAAAAATGCCAAGGATTTTGCGAGCACACTAAGTTGTAGTAAAAAAAATATCCCATTTTACATTCTGTTTATAAATATTATAATTGTTACAAAAAAGAACAATATTAAATTTGTTCCAAACGATCAATCCTACATGAAAACATCAAAGTTTCGTAATATGTATACAGTAACAATAACTAAATCTACATGGTACATAAATTATAATGGCACTAGCTCACTGCGCCAAACATCTTGACATGCTTTGTGAAGTAGCGTTCACTTCATCATGAGATTACAAGGCTTATTGTGGTAAGGTATAGAATGATATCTGGAGAGACTAGTGTTATGAATGGAAAAAAAAAAAAATCAGAAGTACAAAAAAAAAACCCATCCATGCAATGCATAAATTATAGCTTTAAAAAGGCAATGTAGAAAGGCTGACAAACACACAATGAAACAGATGGTGACGTGAAAGGCAACCCAGCGTCACAAACCTGTCCTGGCCCGGAGCTATGATGGACATGGATTGACCCACTAAGAATACAGTGCTGAAGTAGTGGAATGGAAGTTCATCATAGAAACACACTATACAACTAAAATACCACAAACAAACTGTATAAAACCTAGAAAAACAAGGTAAGCAGGAGAACAAGGTAACAATTGTATAAAGACAAGGTTATAAAGTTATAAGGATAAAATGGAGTCAGTATAAAAAGTAACACAGATTTGCCAATATAGATTTACAAAAAATAAAATAATTAAAGAATGATAGTGAAAATAAAAGAGCTAAAAGGTATGAAGATTAAAATATAATACAGAAGAAACTATAGTTCAAAAGAATAAAGAGTTTAGAGCTCACAGGATCCCACTAACCTTGAAACAAAATTACCTGTATATTAAAATGTAAAGGCACAGAAATAGTGATAAACACGATGAAAAAGACATGAAAGTTCACATATAACAAGAAGCTTTGGCCAAGGTAAACCACAAAATACATGAAGGATGAAAATCCAAGCATATCTGAAAACTAAAAAAGAGTAAGCCATGAAAGGAAACAAAAAGGGTATAAAAGAAAGCCCCCAGCCTCAGTGGGGAAGTCCCTCCCCCTTTTTTCAGTGGTCATGTGGGAAAAGGGGTCCACTGTGGAACACGCCATACCGCCAATTAAGCTGCCTAGAAAATGGCAGTTCACGTGAGAGACCCGTGCATGGTGCGATGCGATAAACGCATGGCATGATGATGTCCACTTGCATTTGCGCATACTGTACAATCACAAACCCAGAACTGAGGCAGAGAGTCCACTCACCAAGGTTAATCGACATGATAACCGTTCCCACATGTCCACCAACTGCAGCGCAGAAGAAGGTTTATGGAGCACCATTTTACAGCAATGGAAGAACAATGGGGGGGGCAAAGGGGGGTAAAAGGGGGAGTGAAGGGGGGGGGCAATCAAAAGAAAAAAGGGAAAAAAAGGGGGGAGGGGAAAAAAACAATGACAAAAAAGAAAAAAAAAAAAAAAAAAATAAGTAAAAAGACAACAAGAGGTGGAGAACATCAATAATAGAGAAAGAAACGGAGGATCAAGAATGAAGGCTGTCAAGTGGGTGGTGAGGGGCGCGATGGGCTCTCAGCTTTCAGAGACAAAGTGCCAGATAAAAAAAAGTTATTTATTATATATCTAAATATAGTATATATATATTTAGTATACTGCTCAAAAAAAATGAAGGGTTTACTTTTCAGAGAATAAGCATAATTTCAATTGTCTCCTGGGATATTGATCTGATCAGTTTAAGTATGCAAGGGGTTGTTTAATTACCGTTTCAGCTGCTTTGGTGTTAATGGAAATTTAACAACAGGTGCACTAGATGGGCAACTCTGAGTTGACTCCGCAAAAACGAACTGGTTTTACAGGTGGTGGCCACTAATCATTTCTTCTACCTACTTATCCTTTCTGACTGTTTTTTCACTAGTTTTGCATTTGTGCTAGGGTTAAGCGTCACTACTGGGTAGCATGAAAGCAATACCTGGACCTTACAGGGTTTGAACGGCAGTCCAGCTCCTCCAGGTTGCACATCAATATGTTACCATTGTGCACAAGGTTTGCTGAGGTCTCCCAGTCTCAGAGCATAGGAGGAAATTCCCAGGAGACAGGCAGTTACATTTTAGGAGAGCTGGCCAGATAAAGTAAGAAGGATCCTTAACCCATCAGCAGGTATTAGCTCTTTTGTGCAGGAGGATACAAGAGTTGAGCACCTGCCATAGTCCCTACAAAATGACCTCTTCAGCAGGCCCACTGGTATGAATGTCTCTGACCATACAATCAGAACAGACCTTCATGAGGGTGGCCTGAAGACCCAACATCCTCTAGTGGCCCTGTGCTCACTGCTCGGCACCACCATAGAGGTTGATTGGCATTTGCCATTGAACACCAGTAATTGGCAAGGTCATGCCACTGGCGCCCCGTGCATTTTCACAGATAAGTGCATTGTCACTACTTGAGCACATGTGACACATGTGAAAGGGTCTGGAGAAGCTGTGGAGAATGTTATCATGCCCTGTAACATCGTTCATCATGACCCGTTTGGTGGGGGTCAGTGATGGTCCTGGGGGAGGTATATACCATGGAGGGATGCACAGACCTCTACGGGCTAGACAATGGCAAGCCTGACTGGCCATTAGGTATCAGGATGAAATCCTTGGACCCATTGTCAGACCCTACACTGGGTGCAGTGGGTCCTGATTTCCTCCTGGTGCTATGAAAATGCCTGGTCCCATTCATGTGGCGAGAGTATGCAGGCAGTTCCTGGAGGATGAAGGAATTGATACCATTGAATGGCCCCCATGCTCGTCTGACCTAAATCCAATAGAACACAATCTGGGATTATCATGTTCTGGTCCATCCAACACTGCCAGGTTGCACCTCCAGACTGTCCCAGGTGCTCAGTGATTGCCCTGGTCCAGATCTGGGAGGAAATACCCCAGGACACCATCCATTGTCTCATTAGGAGCATTCCCCTGTGTTGTCAGGCATTGCATACAAGTATGTGGGTGCCATACAAATTAACAGAAGTACCATTTTGAGTTTGCTGCAACTTCAGCAAAAATGGAATAGCCTGCTGCATTAAAGAAAAAAAAAACCATTTTTTCACTTTGATTCATTCAGGTGCCTTTGAATTCAGTCCTTCTGTAGACTGTTTGTTTTATAATTTTAGTTTCCATGAAAACAATGAGGCATCCTTACGTTTTAAACATGTTACCCAGTCCATATCAATAATAGATAATAGATATCCAGCACAACATTTTTCCCCCATTGAAGGATCTGATGTGTTTTCAAAGTGTCCCTTTTTTGAGCAGTAATATATAAATATACGTACAGTAATATATACAATAATATATATATATATATAACTGATCAGATTAATGCTGCTTGGGCAATCACACTGGGCCCTATATTTTATAAATATATAATATACAGGTATATATAAATATATATATATAATATATATACTAAGGGCCCAGTGATTGCAAGCAGCATTAATCTGAAAAATTATAAGAATCAAAGGATAATCAAAATCAAACTATGTAAAAAAATATATATAATCTCTAATGACATGGTGTCCCTAAACAGAGTCTCAAACCCACATCCAAAAACCATTTTACATAGTATATATAAAATATAAAAATTACACCAGGTAGAAAAGGCTTAAATGAGGTGAAATCATTCAAACCCACAGGTGAGTAACCCAGAGTGAGTGCATCCATCTCATTTTCTTTTGCAAGATCCTTTCTGTCCCAAATTGCCCCCCCCCCCCCGGATCAGGCCAAAGATACTGAACCTCTCCGAACATCCCCTTTCCTCTCTCTGATCACAGCCTTATCAGTTTCACACTCTCCTTGTTTCCTAGCTCCACAATTTTTCCAACCTGCAAACAGTTACCCCAAAGGAACCTTCCCCACCTCACCCTCTCCCTTCTTCATCCTGCTACTGACAACCTTTATGATAAAATCACACCCTGTCCTAGCCCAGAAGACCCGCCATTTCTGCCTTCAACAATACACTGTCATCCACCCTGGACACATGCTCTGCTCCTCTCTGAACACCCAGAACCAAGGTCTCACCTGCTGCAACCCTGCAACAGATGATGCCAGAAGTTTTAAGAAACACAGCCGATGATCTTGAGAGAGCATGGCGTAAAACTGAAACCCCTGCAAGACTTTGCCCTCTACAAATCCTTCACTTTTCAAATACAAATCCTGTCTCCACACTGCTAAATGAAACCTACTACACCAGTCTATTCAAAACCTTCTAATCCAACCTTGTCAACTCTTTTTTTATACCCTTAATTCCTTACTTTGCCCCCCAGCTGCCCTCCACTCCACCACCTACTTACCAGCCCAGGAGATTGCTCGAATCATTTCAAAAACAAAATCGCCACAATTCATGATGAGATATCCAACATACAGCTTCCCCCCACCAACAAACATGCCAAGTCCTGAAAACACCACACTCATCACTTTTCTTTTCCAACCCTGTTACCACCATGGACAATTGCCTAAACTTCCTGTTCTGATGCCCACCTCACCACCTGTCTTCTGGACCCTGTCCCCTCACAATTACTGCATCCACCTTCCTTGCTCCATCCTAAAGCTCTCTAAACCCACATTTTTTCAACCTCTCCTTATCTTCTGACACCTTATCACTTCACTCCCCGCTCAAATATTGCACTGTGGTCCACCCCCATAATTAAAAAACCCTCACTGGGACCCCACCTGTTTGGGAATAAGTGTACACATCTCCACTGGGAAAGGATGATTTCTTTAGTCCCCTTCGGAGAGACCGGCCCGCGTCTGTGGAGAGATTCCTAGGTTGTATCACAGAATTCTGGGAACTACCCTCTTAGTGAAACACGGAAATAACCGCGAGTGTCTGGATAAAGTTCAGAGATGTTCGAAGGGGTGTTGAGTGAGGAGATATTGAGGGGGCGTGTTTCGACGCGGTGGGAAGGATTTGAGGTAGTAGAAATTTAGGCGAGGGGAAACTGAACACATTATGGTTTTTGTTTGTGTTGGTTGTGTGGTGTTTTGGGGGTTGTTGGGAAGGTGGAGGGGGGGGTGGAGCGAGTTTCAAAACTGTATAGCTTGTAAATTATCCCATCATGAGCTAACTACATGAAACATGACATATGCATTTCTTGGTACAAATTGTTTTGGCTAGCTTTTCTGATCTGAAACAACCAGACAAAGACATTGTCAGGGTCATGTAGCTTCTGTCATGATACGATTCCTTGTAACAAACTAAAACAGTTTCATTAAAACTTCTAATATATCTGCAAAAAAGCTAACGTTAATACTAAAAATGGCATACATTAACAAAATGGAGGTTATCTAGATCCTTTCAATCCCCTTCTTAAACTGAGCATCATGAAACATGATTCTCAAATCTTTACCCTCATTTCATCCTTTTTGTATATATGCCAGATAACCTTCATTTTTTACTTTGCGCTTGGTATCTCTAGGCATGCAATATAATTACCATTTAAAACATGAGATATAAAAGATAAAACAAAAAAACAATATCATGACTATGCTTACAGCGATACCTTTCCTCATAAAAATAGACGGAACCAAATCCTGATCCTAGCCAATTCAAAAGGAGTCCATCCATCTTTTCCTATAGCTCTACTTCTTCCAATTAAACCATCTACCTGTTCCCTTGTGTTGCTTTATTATTTCATTAATAAATCTGGAACGATGTCATGTGTTGGTATTATATATCACAAGTACATCATTCACCATAATTTCTCTGTCCATATACACACCAACCTGGTCAGAGTCAGCACTCTAGCTTTAATTCAGGAGTAAAATTCTCGCATCTCCAGCTTGTTTTCTAATAGCTTCTGGCTACTAAGGTATTAAATTTAGGCTCAACCCTATTTCTCTTATTAGTTCCTCTCCTTGTAATGATCATCATTAATGTTTTGTGTAATTATTTATTTTGTTCATGAGTGTTATTTTTCCCCATCCATGTGTAGGTAGGGAACCTCATGGAACAAATCTTGATCATACCTGTAGAGACTTCAGATCTACCTTTTTCTTGTTTTGGTTTCCCTCTCTTCTCTGTCCCAAGTGAGTTGTGTTTTGGGTATGTACTGGCTTTTACCTGGTGTTCCATTTGGTCTATAGCTGCCATGATTGGCACTAATTGGGCTACAAAGCACCAGACCCAGGAACATTAACTCTGTATCCAAGGGTAACAGATCTTACCACAACAGATAATATTGTATGTTTCCCAAGGAAATTGGCAATTTATGTATGCAGAATAAATTCAGGGTGACATCAATGTAAAAATAAAAAGTTTCCAAACATAGTTTTCCCCTCCACAATATCTTGTATCGCTTTTAAACTTCATCAGCGGTTTACATTTACTTGCCAGAGTATCACAGACGAAGTTCCCATCCCTCCTTCAGGGATCAGATATATTTTAAGAATGGACTGAGAGCCACATTCCCTTTCCCCTTGTGGGAAGTATTCCCCAGTCTAAACACCAATCGGGGAGTGAGTGACTCCCACATTGAAAGATATGGTGGCATTAGAAGTAAATTGTTCAAACCAATACTTACATACCCTTTATTAACAAAAATAGTTGACTGATGGGGGGGGGCTCCCAGAAGAGGAATTTCATATGTTGCTAGAATGTAAACTTACTACATCTCAACATTTATCATAACCTGACGTTTGACAAAGCATATTTTAAACTGCCATTCATCAACATTTTTTCCTGAAAAAGGGATTGTTTTCTCTCAAAACTATTTTGACTTTCTTTCACTTTTGGTTATCCTGGTCTCATTTAAAACTAGTCTTGACCACAGATACCTTTTATTAAGGCCCAAGTCCTCAGTGATAAATACAGTTAGTTAGGATCCCATACTGGCCATGGTAAACAAGAGCACAGTCATGTGCCCAATAGGACCCAGAGCTTCAAAGCCCCATGAGGGGCATTAAGGAATGTCATCTTCAGGTCGTTCTCACCTACTTCACCCCGCTCTTTCTTCGAGGATTTTCCACTCAACACTTCACCTCCTTTTTCCATCTACTGTGTTTCTCAGGTATTTGGTAAACCTTCGTCACCTTGACTAGACATGGATCCAGGACTGGGAATTTCTCCACGCCAGCAACAGCCATTCTGGAACCCGCTATCACCGTAGTAGGTGGTCCAAAGGGGTAGCCTTGCTTCTTGTCTTTAGCGAGTTTGCGACACTACGACATCTCCCACTTGGAAGGGTGGTGTTTGTTCCTGAAAAAATTAAAGAGAAGTGCGAGCAACATTTCTTTCAACCTTCTCTAAAGTCTGAATCATTTTCCTCCAACATAATCTTGTTGTACCAGGTCAAGGTCCCTCTTTCCTACTACAAGTGGCTTTCTAGCCCAATGAGTAAGGGAACGGTCCCCTTCCATTAATATTTCAAAAGGTATAACCGCAGTGGTCTTATTAGGTTTCAATCTTACCTCTGCTAAATTGCAGGTAACATCTCTTCCAGTGGGTATAGGTTCCTCTAAGTGGCCTCCTCAACCTTATCTTTAATTGTCCTGTTCATCTTTTCAAACTATACCGAACTTTGAGGATGCTAGGAATATGAAATTTCCAATCTATCTAAAAGTACATTTATATCAGTCTTGGCATACCCTGGCCAAAAGCTGGTCCGTTATCAATAATTTATTCTGTCAGTGGGAACATACCCCATCTGGTATTATCTCCATGTTTAAAAATACTGACTACAGTCCCTGCGCATCTTCCTTAATTGTGTACAAATCTTCCACGAATCTGCATAACATATCCACCATTACCACACATGGAACTCTTTGCCTCTGTCCCTGTTTTTGGCATTGGGTAAAATCTATTGTAAAGGGTGAAAATGTGGGGGGTGTAAAAGTTTGGTACACTAGATGCTGGGTGTTGTGATTTCTTTGGGTCTGTGGATTGTTCTTATACATGTAATGCACCTAGAAACAATATCTTTTCACCAACCTAGATAAGCCTGTCATGTAAAAATCTGCAATAATGTTTCACATGTCGTTTCCAAATCCTCTATGTCCCTAGACCGTGGTTACTGTGCAGATGAACAGTGGGGCCACTTGACATTGGGAATGCAGGGTTTCCCCTCTAAGCACACTAACCAGAAGCTGGATCTAGTTGCTCCAGAAACCCATTCCAGTCTGCTAGATCGATTTTTTGAGCAATTTTTGTAATCTGTATACATCTGGTCATGTGGGTAGTTGTGACGCCTGAAGTGAGCAAAGGCATCTTTCACAGGCCACCTGTTGTAATGCCAGCTTCCCTTTGCTACCTTATCTGCTAATTGCAATTCCTTTGGCAATATGATCTCGTGCGATTTTGTAGATTGCCCAGCAATGAAGAATGGCTAATGTTTTTAGGTAACTGTATAGCCATGAGCAGATCAAATATCAAGGAAGAGTGGGATATGGTTTGTGCCATCAGCAGCATAATCCGCTCTCGTCGCCAAAATGACCCCCAAAATCATGTACAGCCACCATGGGCGGACTTGGAGTATGTGTAAATGATGCAGCCTGTCCTGCATATTGTGACATGCTCTGTAAAGGCAATCAGTTCGGACTGCTTTTGGCTGACTGATATGGAATTGACTTTGCCTCGAGTATTTTGTCCAGTAAGTTGCACAATGTCATACTCCTGCATGTAAATGCTGATGGGTGTAAGAATTAATCAGTTGGCCTAGAGCATGAGCCATCTACAAACAACATCTTGGCCCCATCACAAGACCACAAGCAGACATGTCGGACCTAGGGAAGTGTCTTGCTGTATGTGGGTTATACAGATTGTGTCTGGTGCCATTTTTTCACTTCATCCTGTTCCCCCATACCCCCAATCGGGCCATTCAAAAGTGAGCAGGCCTGAATTTGGCTGAAGAATATTTAATAAATCAAAATGGTGGGATCAGATAGAATAATCACTCATCATATCCGCTCAACTTTGTGCTTGACATGATGTTTCAGGTGTGTATGTTTTTCAAGTAGTAAGGACCACCAATGATATGTGGAGTTTAGGTAAGTTCATGTACCAATGTGAAAGAAATTGCCATCTCTACACCATCACGCATTAATGCAAAAACTCAGACAGCAGGCCATGCCCTGAACCTGAGTTGGCACTACTTTGAAAAAAGCTACAGGGCGGAGGCTGTGCCTCCATATTCCTGAGGCCAGGACCCGGCCTCTCTCATGTTGTACAATTGTCCCTAGAATACAGATGAAACATTTTCTTATAGTCATGTATTCCAAAGATCAGGGCCCATTACCATAGCATTCCTTCTGTACACAAAGGCATCAACCATTTCATTTGACCATGTGAAATGTCAGTGATTCTGAAAGTGTGGCAGACGCTGATGTGATCATAGAATGAACAATCAGGTATCCATTGGCGGGCAGTATCCAATCATGCCAAGAAAAAGATAGCAGTCCCTTTTTGTTGTGGGCTGGGGCAGACCCACGAGAGCCCACTCTTTTGATGACTGACCATTTCCTCCACCATGACTAAAATAAAACCAAGGTACAACAACCTGTTATTTGGCACCCCCCATTGCAATTTTCCTTTTTAGATGCTTGTGAACCATATCCGCGTGATAACCATTCAACAGAGACACCAACTACCTCCTGACTAGCCCAGCCTGACATGAACTACAATCATAGTCATCCACATATATAATGAGGACCAAAATCATTGGGAGGGTCAAGGACCTCAGTGTGGTCTGGAGGGCAAGTGAGTAGACTGCAGGACAAATCTACAAAAACCCTTGGGCATTTCTACACCAGGTCATCTGGCAATTTGCTTAATATAAATACAATAGACGCCCTCGTCTTGTGGTCCACCGGAAACCCGAACAAAAATGCAAGTTGTATAATATCATATCCACTGTAAATATTTCTGCATCAGACGGAATGGAGGGTGAGGAAGTGATGTTACATCAAGCACTATTGGGGCTTTTGGAACCACCAAATTATTAAGGCCTTTCAAATATTGTACACAACCTGTAAGCAGCCATCCGGCTTCTTAACAGGATTGATAGGTGTGTTTGTAAGGAGATAACTGTTTCTTCTAAAATACATGTTTCTACAAAATCTTTTCACTTAGAGGAGCACCTCCCTTCCTCCTTTTCTGGCGTTAATTTGTAATGCCTATGTTTGTAGGGTAATACCCCTTCCCCTTGAGTGTGACTGTGTATTGGTGTTACATGAAATTTATCTTACATCCATAGAATTGTGGCCCAAACTGGATGTGTATCAGAGGGGGTGTTAATGTGGTGAGGGGATGACTCTCATCATTGAATTAGGTGGGTAATAATTGGGTTTCTTTTGGAGGATATGGCACAATACCTCCTTCTGATGTTACTCTCAGAGAAATCCCTAAAAATTATCATAAAATCTCCTCCTTTCTCTTGGAATGGGGTCTGTACTTCCATAGCTTTCTGTCCAACTGCCATACAATCCACCCAGGGATTTATTAAATAGTAATCTGTCCCACATAATCCTTACAATTTTTCTCTGCCCTTTTCTGGGGGGGACCTGGTGGGTAACCTACCTCCTTGACCCATATTTACGACAGTGGGATAAAGAAAATTTTCCTTAAAAATCCTTATTTTGTTCTACACAACAAATTATCTATATACTTCTATCTGCAACAGAAAGAAAAAGAAATAAACAATAAAAAAACAAAAAAACCAGAATCTGCTCCAACAGACTTATTAACCTTTTGATAACTTCCCAAAAGTTATCTCTTCACTGTTCAAACAAAGAACAGTGTGTTCTAACAAAAAAACGAATTCTTTTATGTTCTACCATAAGAACATACTGTGTTTTACCAAAAAACACTCTATTTTTTATAGTGCACTATTTTGTAACTCTACCAAAGATATGTTAAGTCTGCTTACCAAAAGCAGCTACAGGTAATCACGGGTCTATATAGACAATACAGAATGATTCAAAGACCTTCCCTCAACACAGGGCAAGAAAAAGAGCTTTTAGTCATAAAAAAAGACAAAAAGGTTTACTTACCAAGTGAGGTGGGTGGTCATACCAGGGCCGAGAAATCCCCAGATGAAAGGATGAATTTTCTTATCCCCACAGAGACCCCACGGTCTGTGTGAAAGAATTCCTGTTTATCAGCAGAATTCTGTGGAACACACCCATGAACAAGGAAATAACCGCAGCTTATGTTCAGAGATGTTCAAAGTTTTTATATAGTAAATTACCAAAGATGTATATAGAATACAGAAAAAATAAAGGGGGGAGTGGGGGGGGGGGGGGGGGGGGGGGGAGACGAGTTTCAAAACTGTAACTTGTAAATTTTCACATCATGAAAGCTAACTACATGAAACATGACATATGCATTTCTTGGTACAAATTGTTTTGGCTAGCTTTCTGAAAAACAACCAAAGACAGATAAAAGACATTGTCAGGGTCATGTTAGCTTCTGTTTTGATACATCCTTGATACAACTAAAACAGTTTCATTAATACTTCTAATATATCTGCAAAAAAGCTAACTTAATACTTAAAAGGAGGTACATTAACAAAAAATGGAGGTGATCTAGATCCTTTCACTCCCTACCTCCTGTTTGCCTCCAATCCTCTTGAATGCCTTGTCCACAACTCGTATTAGTTTTCTACTCTCATTGACAACAACATTCTCCAATCCCCCCAACAGTCCTGGCTTCCGCCCACAACATTCCACTGAAACTGCCCTATTAAAACTTAACCTTTGACCTACATAACTGCTAAAACCCAATGGCCAGGGACTCACTTAGTCGTACTCTTAGAGCTTTATGACTGCCATTTGACCACAGTTGACTCAACTGCTCTTCCACATTAAATCTCACTCCCTTGGTCTATTGAACTCTGCTTTTCCTGGTTCTCCCTCCTATCTATCTCAGGGCAGCTTTTAGTGTCACATACAATACCATCTCTTCGCTCCTCTTCCTCTTTCTGGTTGGGGTACTCCGAGGCTCTGTCCTTGGGCCCCCTCCTCTTCTCTCTCTATACGCTCTTCCCTGGGCCAGTTGATAACGTCCGCACTCTATGCTGATGATACCCATATCTGTTCTTCTCAACTCCTCAACCCACCCCCTCAATCTCTTTTTATGTATAACAAATTTTACTGAGCAGACATATCTGTATGGATGTCACAACCACGTAGTCCTCAAACTCAATCATTCTAACAACGTGAGCTTGTAATATTTCCTCCTCCCCGATTCCCCTCCCCATGAATTTACCATTGAGAGCAACGTACAACCATTGGTCTCCTCCCCACAGTAGCTTAGGGTGCTAGGCGTAATCCTAGACTCTGACCTCATTCCTTCAGCCCCCACATCCAATCACTGACTAAATCTTGCAGCCTCAACAATTTCCAGAATCGACCCTGCTCCTGTGACTAATGACACCACAAAACAGCTTTTTCACTTCATGGTTATTTCCTAGCTTGTGACTACTGCAACTCCCTCCTCACTGGCTTTACCCCTACACAGGCTTTCACCCCCTTCATCTATTATGAATGCAGCTGCTTAGACTAATTCACCCTTAATAATCTGATCCCACACTGCTGCCACTCTCTGCCAATCTCTTCACTGGACTTCTGCTAGCCCAACATTATAAAATTCAAAGTACTAACCACAAGATACAAGGCCCCTCGCTACTCCCAACATCACCTCATCTGCGAGACCCACCTCATCACCCAAACCGTCCTTTCTGTTCCTCCCAAGGACTTCCTGCTCCGACAGTTCTCTTGTTACCTTAGCTCCTCCCACTCTAGCCCTCCAGGACTTCTCCAGAGCTCTCTCCATCAATCCTCTGGAACTACCCTGCCCCAGTATTTAGATCCTAACACTGTCCGCCTTTAGATAATCCTTCGAAAACCTCATTTATTCAGTGGAAGCTAACCCCACCTCCACCTAAGAATTGTACTTGATCATCTACATCAGATAACACCCCTGCAGCTATTACCTTTTGTACCACCACCCCTCCCTCCTTTAGATTGTAAGCTCAGTGAGCAGGGCCCTCTAAATTCCTTCTATGTTCGAACTGTACTGTAATTGTATATGAAAGTGCTGCGTAAAGTGCTGCGTGAAAAACTGTTGGCACTATATAAAGTCCTGTATAATAATAATAAATAGATACACTCCCTGTGTGGCGGCACTTAATAAATTTTTGTGCGGGTTTTTTTCCATCTGGGAAGGACAACATTTCTACTATTCAAATATTTGTCAAATATTTGCAATAGGAGCAATTACCCACACTTTGAAAATTAATACCACATCGTAGTTGGTTCATCCTAAACTAGGGTCTGGAAAAAAAAGCTATGTACCCAATCTTTATGTAGTCCCTTGAGGGAGAGGGTGCACATGAAAAACCAAACTTGGGTATGAGTGTGTTTCCAAATCTTAGAAATCAAAGGATCATTGGTCAGTAAACATACCAACGTTTTTGCAGATACAGCATCTCTTGATTTGTGATGTTGTTCGTTAAAATGTGTAATAAAATTGACAGTATTGTCTTGTTTCGTTGTTTTTTTTTTGCCAACATAATAGAATATCATGGATATGGGCTTTTGTGAGGTTATATTGGCTCTGCGAAAACATTCTTACTGTAACCTTCTAAACAATAATTGGTTCTTCACAGTTTTTTTGACTTCCCATTTCAAAAGTATCAATGTGTCACTGCAATTGCGTTTTAATCACAAAATATTGACTATAGCGGAATATTAAAATAACATATAAGAGGAAACCAGCGCCAAAAATAAACCAAATTAAACAAAAGCTGCTAAACTCTTTACCCTTAAATCCAAAGGTCATAATAGTCTAGAAACATACAAGAAAAGGTAGACGCTATTTTTAAATCTTGAAATATACAAATTTTATATTGTGACATAAAATAAATGTGAACCAAAATGTCTCTGAAATTTTCTTTCAATTGTGAAAAAAAATGTCCATCACCACCAGAAATTATAACTGTGGCAAATCCACCACCAACAGAAATGGAATAAACTCACCAGAGCATATGCTAGTATTTTAAATTATAAACCCAGCAATAACACTTTTTTTGCTATGGGGAGCAATATACTCTGCAGCCGCAGACACATGCGATGATCAGATTTTTCCAATTAATTTCACGCTCTCAGCTAATGGGGCAAATGCTCTGTAAGCCAAGGGGATATACCCAGATATCCAAATATATATCAAATATACTTTTTGGGAGCAATACTCTGCAGGTCTATGAACACAGCATTGTAATCCTCCAACAACATATTCCTAAATACGTTATCGCACAGGCTTCCAGAAAAAAAAGAGAAACAAGCAGCCACGACGCTGTGTAATAACGTATGTCCACATCTCTATTTTTCAACTAGCTCATCAAGAATCCACCTCACATGGAAAATTGTCCAGCCGACACTAGCAAACAAACAGATTTGGTTTAAAATCATCAAGCATAGAAAGCTGGGTACTGTCGACCGCTTATGGAACGGTAGTGACGTCAGTCCGAAGCCATCCCCACTCCTAGGGAATAAATTATAAATGGCGCGCGCAGGATGGGAGCGTACTTGCATGTAACATTAGTATTGACTCTTCATGTTTGTGTTGCAATAAACAACTCACTGGAAATGAGCTCCCATCACTCTGCCATTCCGAGATACACGAATCTACAAGCAAGAGCCCCCTTCCATATTGATATTGCAGGACCATAGTAAACTGTAAGTTACATAATTGCCTATTGCATGTTTCAACTTGTCGCAAGAAATTTTGTTTCATGAGGGGTCTGTCCAACCAGCCCATATGAATGAAAAATATTATCGTATGTTACCTGGGCCATGAAAGAACATGACACAGGGTACCGACAGAGAGAATCATCACAGGAGAAGACCGTGGTGGCTCCAACTCCCCCAGGTACAGATTGACTTAGATGGGCACAACATGTTCCCACCGCTACCCATCTGCACCTGGAGTAATGGGAGCCCGCAAAATAAAATAAATTTTGGACAAAATTAAAAGTAAGCAGAGCAAGTACAAAGTCATCCCGATTTCTGTTATGTTGACCTTTCGCTAACAAAAAAGAACAAACAACATTAACAAACACACCGATCAGCAGTACGCTTCAATATAATGCCGTCATATTGATAACCAGCCATGCCATTTCTGGAAGCAAATAGCCCCTTCATCTATCGCAAAAACATGATTGCATGGTATCACAAAGGTATGAAGGGATGTCCAGAACAAAAGGACGCAGTCCCACAAAATGACTCACATTTTCTGTCATACATACAGTTCTAGACACGTTCGGGTACTGCTTTAGAGTGTTTAGTCATATTTTTTTGTGTGACTTCAGAAGTGTGTAAAAACTTTGCCTCTCGTGGATTAGAGATTCTGATTAAACTGCACAATTTGCATGGAAATATACAAGAATAAGCAGTGTCAGGGAACCATCGCGACACATTGGTCTGCACATCATAGGTGTCTGTCAAGACATGCATGCATCATGGCACTAGGACCCAGTCGCACATCCCCCACCCGTCCGCCTATGACTGTGTTGGGCATGCACTAGGACCTAGGATGTGCCTGTCAGGTGCAGGGCCGGGCTTACATAAACCAGCCCAGCACAACACAAGGTTGCCGTATGGTTCTGATCTGGATCCAGTGTTTCCCTGTATTCCCGTTGTTTGAGATTCGTTGCTGACCTTCCTGAACCTGACCATCTGCTGACTTCTCTCTGCGCTCACCCCTGGCTAAGTTTGACCTCTCTTTTTGCATAGCCCTACCTGTCTAACTACTGGTACTTACCCCGCGAGTGACCTGACTATTCTTCTGCCTGATGCTATTACACCTGACCCCTCTGTTACCGACCTGGCCCATTTGACCACGCTATTGCATCAGTTCCATCCATCCGACCCGCACGTATTAGCTGCTACTCTCCAACCGGTCTGCCTCTTCACGTCAGGCCTCTCTAGCCTGTTCATTACCTTCTTGGTGATTCCTCTACCATCAGGTGGGTAGTACTCAGGGGGCCGTGACCTGGTCACTGTCCGCTCCAGCCCCATCCCACACCATCATGGGCGTCTGGTGAACAAGTGGACTGGGGCTTAGACTTCCGCACCCTGGGGATACTGTCCTGCTAGGACTGCTAAAGTACACTCCCATGTGGTCCCCATAACAAGTTAGGCAGAATCAACCAGAACATAGAAATCTGAATTGATATGAAACATACAAAGGTCATAGCCACCCTTTTTATTACCATTTTTTTTTAGAAAGGACTGCCACACATTCTTTCATATTTGGTCGACATCCATGACAACAGTATTCCCTCCCTTATCTAGGGTTTAATAATTTTTATTTCTTTCTGGACATTATTATTTTTGGTTCTTAAAATTTTCAGATTATTCATTAATTATTTTTACTTATGTAATCTATATTGGTCTCAGACTAACCAGTTATTGGGCCCATTTGGCATTGTGTACACTCTTCTTTTACTACTGACTACCGTTTTCACTTATTATACCCTTATAATACCCTGTCCCATCACAGCCCCTGCCAGGACAGGTTTGTGCTGGTGGTTGCCTTCCAGTCACCAATCTATGTTTGCTTGTGTGGTTTGTCAGCCCTTCTAATGCCTATTAAAGCTATAGTATATGAATAAATTGATGGTAAGTCTCAAGACCTTGATGTTGTTTTTTTTGTCATTTCATAATGACCTGGTCTCTCCCCATATTCAACTCCTATACCATACCAACAAGCCTTGTTAACACTATGAAGAAGTGAACGCTGCTTTGGGAAAGGCATTGAAATGTTGTGCCATGTAATTTTATGCATCGTGCAGATTTAGTATTTTACTTGTACACATGATACAGACTAGATGTTTATGTGTATTGATCTTTTGAACCAATTTTAATATGACTTTTTTTCTAACAATTATAACAAGAATGTGATTTTTTAATTACAACAAATTTACTGTGCCTTTCAAAGACCCTTTGGCAATTTTCCCATTGTAATGAGCATATAATGCGGGCTGAGTCACACTTATTCCTCACTCACCACAAACAACCGCCTTTACCCTTTATAGATATTATTTTGCGTTCATTGGGTCCCTTGACTTCCCGTGACCCACACTCCCTTTCTGGCCTGTCAATAGCGGACATCCTGGCAGCCAAAGTACCTATCCAGAATTACTGCGAGTCATCAGGCTTCAGAACTATGCCAGGGAAAGTATGTGTGGGAACGTTCCTTTTCCAGTGAGCCAGTAGGTATTTGCCCCATTTAATCTATGCCTTCTGCCCTGCACAAGATTGTGTGGCAGTCAGACACCTTTGGTCTGGCCCTAATGATCTTACAGATTGCAAGTCCAGTTTGGCTCTTGTTCCCCCAGTCTTCGTGCAAAATTTGCTTGCGGCGATTTAATATGTTCTGGGACACTTTGGGGGGACTAGTGATTCCTAAGAGTCTCTAGATGAGGATATTATGGAGAATGGGGAGAGGAAAAGTACATGTGATGGCACCACCAATTTCCCAGAAGCATGTCATGAGGCGAGCAGCCAGACGCACAAGAAGATCAATAAAAGGTAGGTTATTAAATCTAAAAATAAGACAAAGTCGATTCAAGTCCAACAGCGAAATCGTAGCCAAGCCGGGATCAGGAGCCAAGTGAATAATCGGTCGCCAGAACTTCGGTATCCAGGAGCCAGGAAGAATTGGTCACCAGAGTTCCGGTGGTCAGAAGCCAGGAGGAGTTCCTTAAGCCAAAGCCAAGTCGTATTCATGAAAGCAAGAAGTAGCTAAACAGGAGCTTGCTGTTGTGCAACAGACAGGTACAAAACGAATCAATGGAACAGCCACAAACAGCAGACTTATATGTGATAACCGTCACTCTCCTGAAGGAGATCGCAGAAGGGCTGAAAAGCATAAAGGATCCCACAATTGCTTTGCAGACGACCTAAGATGATGCCAGCACCTGGAGCAGCACAAGATCAGTGGAAAGTAGGACCTTGACAAAGCATTCCTATCCTAGCAACATTGCCCAGCCGCCAAAATATGTACAGATTTTAATATAGACTAAATTTAGAGTAATTAGGGATACAATGATGGGAGAATATTTGGTGGAATGCAATGATGTGGTTTTTGAAGTGTTGGACAATATTTTTTAATTTTAGGACTAATGAATGTAAAAGAAACTTTACAAACTAAACTATGAACATTTGTACCACTCTTCAGTTTTATGTTTTTGTTTAGGTTGCTGCCTTTAGCTTTACATTTTAGTTTTATTTATTAAGAGTAGAGTTACCTATGGCTTTAAGTTCTGTTTCTGATGCTACTTATCCAATTCAATTCAGACCTAATACAGCTGCTGACAGCCAATACTACTTAAAATAAGTCAAAAGTGTATCTACTTACATTAAAGGAGCAGTCTTAAATAAATTATGTAATACATACACTGCTTTATTCAATAGTTTTGCACAGAGTGCTCAGAAAACTATCTTCTTGGAATTCCCTGACAGCATGTACATTCAAAATATGTGATGCCATTGACTATGTCAAGCCATATACTGGTAATTGAAAGGATTGGAATTTTTCACATATTGGCTCTTGAAAGTTGCATAAAAAGAGGACCCTCTCCCTGTCTGAATAAATTTTTAAAAATGTTGTTCTACATTGGTAAAAGTGCCATTTTACATGCTATTTGTTTCAAAATCCCTTGTTATTTACCCTAACATGCACAAAATTAGTGTAAAGACTCATCCTCATAGGGAGAACGGTGTTTGGAATTTCATACTATATGGATGGTGATTGAGTGGAATGGGAGTGTCCCGAGGATGATAACTCAAGTCGGGGGGGTATCGCTATCTATGGGTTGTTTATTGGGTCGTGTACTTTATCTATCCATGACTCACTCTGCTAGTGAGAAGACTCAGGATTGTTACTCTTCGAAGTGATCACTAGTGCGAAGCGAGCAGAAGCACGCATAGACACACAGGATACTACGAATGTTGGATGATAACAGAAGCATTATATTTGGTCTAACTTCAGACTCCGCTACTAGCTGACTTCAAGCTACATGTAGACGACGGTTAAATTAATCTATCCACTCATTAAAGTTACGGTTGGCAAGAGAATAAGAACTTTGGAGAAGCGCCTCTTTGTCATTCTTCTGCGAGCGAGATAAGAGCGCGGGTGAGGGGTTCACCGGCATGCTTTAAAGAAATAGTTTGACACATCTCATTGCTAAGAGAGAGATGGGCAGGGTCTGCTAAGATTGGCAATTTCACGTAAAGAATCCATTTATTTTCCTCCTTATTTACAATCCTACTTCCCGCTGAAGAATCTTTGACATCTGGAGGTGTCAAGACCAAATTAACGAAATTTCACTTTTTTCTCCTGAACATAATTCTTACCCCAAATTACATGACTTTGATCGATACATTATTATTACAAAAATACCCTTTTTCCACCACTAAAATTTTGTATCCGACCCCTCCGGTCCCCAATCTGTGGGGGAAGACAACATTTATGGCCTAGGTATACTGCCTTTAATATGCAGGTGATACAACCCTGCAGTATTGGTTCTTTCTTGACTAGACATTTGCATTAATATTTTAGCTTTAATGCCCTCTTTGCTTATATCCTATTACCTTAATGTATGCCCATAAGCTTACATAAGAGCTTTATTATCAAGGGGGGTTAAGAACAGAAACAGGAAACAAATGACCACCGTTATTCAGAAAATCTGCAAAGTTGGATGCCCAAAACAAACAATCAAAGAAAGGGGGGGGGGGGGGGGGGGGGGGGGTGGAAAAAAAAAAAAAAAAAAAAAAAAAAATTTAAAATAAAAAAAATATATAGGGGGGGGATATATATATTATTATTATATTATAATATTTTTTAGGGGGGGGGGGGGGGGGGGGGGTAAATATTAATAAATTTTTATATATATATATAAAACTCCGAACCCCCAAACAAACCTAACCCCCAATTCAAAGGTATCCAATATACCCTCCCCCCCCCCCAAATTATGGCGTTAAGGTTTTCTACTAAACAAACAATATGACAAAGATTTTAATACCTGAGACTATCACATTATTCTATGGGCAACAAGGCTGGCAGATTCTTATCTCAAAAACCTAAATTCATCGAAGAGCTGGAAACCAAAATTAGCTATCTTTTGCATCCGAAGGATAAACAAAATTATTAATCAAAGCATAAAACTGATTCCTTTGCTGACTATCAATGCTCCCTATACAATTTAAAAGATGATCCTAGTACTCCTCAACCTACTAATGACAGCATAGCTGCTTTTTAGTTTCTTTCCGTTACTTTTTCTCTCAAACTCAGTTGGACTTTTTTGAATGCATAATTTACTTCTCTCAAAATAGCCAAAGCCATTAAATCTTTATCAAATGGTAAAGCACCTGGTCCTGGTGGACGTCCTGATGGACTATCCAATGAATAATTAAAAACAAATACAGGACATTCTTTCCCCTACTCTTACCTCCATATTCTCGGCAGCAATGTCCTCTGCTTCATTTCCCTCTGCTTAAGGCTTACTTTGTCACCATACCAAAACCTGCTAAATTGCAGACCTATATCATTGCTAAAACACTGAAAATCAAATTAAAAATCATGCATTAAGGCTTCTTGCTATTTTGTCCACATTATTTTAAATCAGATCAAATTGGTTCACCTCTGGCAGGCAAGCTCCAGATGCCACCCCGCAAGATTCAAACATACTCCACTATACTTTCTTGTGGGTGGCCTTCTCTTCTCCTCTCCCTGGATGCAGAGAAGATATTAAATAGAACCCAAATTGACAACATATAAACCCAGATACCCCAAAAATTTGAATTTGCAGGTCCTATGCTCACAGCTGTTCCAATTCATCTCCTTCTGCTCAGGTTTATTCCTCTTATATGCTATCCCCTTCCTTTCACATTGCAAACTGTACATGCCGGTTTGTCCTCTCTCCCCATCTGTTTTTAAACTTTTAATATAACCTTTGGCAGAAGCTAACCGACACATTCAACCTCACAAGCTTTGTATTTGATGATAGATCTATATTATCTACTTATGTTTGGATGACATGAACCTGTTCATGACCAAACCCCTCTTTTTGACTCGATAATCACACATGCAATTTTCACCATATTCAGTCAAATATTTTACAAACTTCTCTTTTATTAAGAAAAGTTTAAAAGTAAGTGGTTTCAAAACAGGCCTAATGCGCATCCCCGGCCGAGGGGTACATAGCAACACAAAGAGATAGCTAAAACTAAAATAACCACAACAGCTTCTCAATTTTGGCAAACTTTACAAGTCGAATAACATGGGGGGGGGCACAAAAGGAAAAAAAAAGCCTGAAGGGCAATAGTCTACCCGATGTAAAGGACTGAAAAAAACAAACAGGGCAGTGGACACAGCAGAATACAATAAATAAAAAGAACAGCATTAGAACAGAAGAACATAACATATTTTTATGAGGAGGTCACATCTCAGTACAGAAGTCAGTAGTGTCAACGAATAAATCCAGAGATTCCAAACTTATTAAATTTCTTAGGGCAGCCCAGAGACAAATATGTTGTCTTGTATAAAAGTATCAGCAAGTTGACTAGAAAATGCCAGTAATTTATGGATGGCACCATTAACATTTTCCACTTCATGATAATCACTTTTTTTGCATAGAAAAAGAGGAGGCCAGTAGGGTTCTGGGTGGTAAGATTAGTAATAAAATGTGCTACACCAGTCCAATATTGGCAAAGATGATGTATATAAAAAAGTCGACTCGCTCCCGGCAATGCCAAATGTAGGCGGGACACTCAAGTAAATTGTATGAATCCTAAGGGTGTGAGATGGATTTTATTTAAAATTTTACATTATATCGACCTCTAATTGAAGAAAAGGGTATTCCCCAAACCTTCTCCGAGTCTTTGCCATCCGCCTTCCGCTATTTTGATTTCAGGGACCTCCAATCCTTTATGTATAGAAGGCTGGAGGGCTTATAGATATTAGAGAGAGGGTTTTGTGATCAGATCTCTCAGCAACTCCTCCAAGGGGAGGAGAGTAGGGTTACTTTAGAGGTTCCAAACTGCTGAAATAGGTATGGTGGAGCTGCAGGTACCTGAACAGATGATTTTTAGGAAGGTTAAACTGTACTTTTAGGTGTTCAAAGATTTCCAAATGGTCCTATCATAAATGTGTTACAGAGTTTTGATACCCCTACAGCCAAGACTGAGGGACCCAGAAAAAGTCAAAATTCGGATAACATGGGGTTGAGTCATAATGGAGTAACAGGGGACCAGCAAGGGGAAAGTATCCATCTGTATTGGGTTAGCCAATAGCAGGCTCAAAACCCCTACTTCATAAAATGGGCGACGGAATGAGGGTACATAAGGCCTCTGTATGGAAGATGGCAAAGGGCCTCATATGAACCAAGAAAGCTGCTTTGCAATGCAATTGCCACATTGGAATCACTGAGATTACCAAATTTTTTGGGCATGGGAGAGAAGAGCAAAATAGGTAGTAAGAGTAGAAATCAGGGCCCTTGCCCGGCTTCCATGAGTCCATAGACTGCAAAGAATAACCAGCTGAAATCTAGGACACCAAAGGAAAGTGGATAAGAGAGAAATTTAAAATTTTTGGAAAACTGACTTTGGGATCCACTCCAGGGAATGGTGAAGGACATATAAGAGGCCAGGTAGAATTTAAATTTTTGACTAGATTGATCAGCAAATTTAAAAGGGAGACTACTGAAGCTTTTTGGTTCACGGTAGCTAGCAGAGGGTTGTGATTCAGAGTGCAATATTGTTGGACATCAGAGGAAATAGTGATACGGGTGCCTAAGAAATTTGTCAGCTGGATCAGCAACCACCTTGCTTTTGGGGTCTATCGGGAGGTAGGGATTTTCCCCGCTTTCCCCAAGGCCCAAAACAATAC
>CATNWA010013267.1:0-11498 GCA_951230385.1 Staurois parvus
CTAGCCTCCCTCCTCATTCTTCCTTCATTCTTTCCTTTCTCCCTTTCTTCCATCTTTCCCTTTCTCAATTCCTCCCCTTTCTATCCTCTTATCCTATCAAATAATTCCTTCTTTTCTTTCTTCCCTCTCTCCTCCTTCCATCCTTCCTTCTTTCCTTCCCTTTCTTCCTTCTTTCCTTTGCTATTTTCCTCCCTTTCCTATCCTATCCTATCCATCCTTCCCTTTTCTTTCTTTCTTTTCTTTTTTTTCTTTCTTTCTTTTTTTTTCTTTCTTTCTTTCTTTTCCTTTTTTCTTTTCTTTCTTTCTTTCTTTTCTTCTTTCTTTCTTTTTTTTTCCCTCCCTCCCATTCCTTGCTTCCCTTCCTTTCATTCTTTCCATCCTTACCTTCCCTTTCCTTCCCCTTCCTTCTTTTTCTTTTTTCTTCTTTTTTTTTTTCCCTTCCCTCCCAATCCTCCCTCCTTTTTCCTTCTTTTCTTCCACCCCCCTCCCCTTCTTCATTTCCTTTCCATTCTTCCTTCATTCCTTCCCTTCTTATCTCCATTCCTTCCTTTCCTTCTTTCTTTCCTTTTTCCTTCTTTCCCTTCCCTCCTTTTGCTGTTCTTCCTTTCCTTCCTTATTATGGGATTTACTGTTTGTGTATTGGTGTGGGGGTTGTCCTTTTTGGCTTCCATTTCCTTTTCCTACTCTGAAGGAGTTACGAGAAGGCAGAGAGGCTATGTTCGGTCTCACCCTTTCTCAGAACTTAAACCAGATCTGGAATACCTGCTGAAGAAAGAACTGGATCTAGTAAGGGCATACAGGCAGCTGCTAGGACATTTTCAGCAGCATGCCCAAGAATCAGCAGTGGAAATTCCAGAGACTGGGGATCTGATAGACCTCTCCTGAGGAGGAACCAGCAGTAGACCTGGCAACAGGGCCAAACAGTACTGAACTCTGCCCAGCACTCCTTTAATGTCTCCTGAGTTCCACGGACAGGAGATGGTGAGCCCCGATCCCCAAACCCCAGTTCCAGAGGCTGGGGATTTGATTAACTTTTTTACTGATGAGGAACCAGCCAGGGAGCTGCCCTTTCCTTTGAAGCGCTGACAACCGGACAGAGGATCCAGGACCTCTGCCCCATGCCTGTGGGTAGTTTCAGAGGCCCAGGGTGAGAAGGGATCCTTCCTTTGTTGTCCTCCCTCCCCCAGAGTCAGCCAGAGTGGAGGAAGTCAGCCTCCCTCCCCCACGGTTAGCCGGAGCAGATGTGAGATCCCCAGCTTGCTGGCAACAGGGCAGAGCGCCGCTGGCCTCTGCCTAGCAACTACAGCCACCACCTGGATACCCCAGGGATGCTTTCCTTTCGGCCCAGATCCCTACAGAAGGATGGAGTCGGCCCAGCCACCCTTCATTCTTCTCTCCAGCGGCTTTCCCTTTTTTCCGGGAGAAGGACCAGTCCGTACTTTTTCCCCCAGCGGCGGGTATGTTCTAGAGGGAGAGGCAGAGGTTGGCTGGGTGAGTAACGCTTGGTGTGGGACAATTTGTTTGGGGTACTGTGTGGGTGCCGGCATTGGGGGACTGGAGGTGCAGAGTAACTTCAGAGTACATCCGTCTGGGATCTACTCCTGTGTTACTCTCCTACCGAAAGGGGAGATATTGACGGGAGTGACTTTTGGGGGTGGGGGGACCGCTTGGTCAGCTCATGTCCCCCTCATTATGTTTAAGGCACCCTGTGCCTGTTAAGGGTTACAGGGTGTGTATGTGAATGTCTGAGTTCTGTGTATAGTGTGTTGTCCATTGTCTGTTTACCATGTGCTACCCCCCATTGTGCTGTTCTCCCCCTGTCCAGCCAACTATTATGGGATGTACTGTTTTGTATTGGTGTGGGGGTTGGGCAATGTCCTTTGCCACATGGTTCCAATTCCCATTGTTCTGTTCTATCATTCGCCTTTGGATGGGGAGGGGTGATGAGGTGTTTCCTGTCCCTGGTTGTCTTTCCCCGCCCTATCTTCATTTCTTTCCTTCATATCTTTTTTCCTCCTTCCTTTTTTTCCCTTTTTCACTTTCCTTTCCTTTTCTTTTTCTTTTTTTTTTTTTTTTTTTTTTTTTCTGCCTTCTTTTTTTTTCTTTTCTTCTTTTACTTTTTTTCCTATCCTCCCTCCCCATTCTTCCTTCATTATTTTTTTCCTTCCTTATTTCTTTCCTTCATAACTTAACTTCCTCCCTTTCTTCCTTCTTCTTTTCTTTCCTTTTTTTAATTCCTCCATTTCCTATCCTAATTTTCCTACCCTTCCTTACCTAACACCCCTTACTTCCTTACTTTCTTTTTTTCCTTTCCTTCCCCTTCCATCCCTACCCTCTTTCCTGCCCCCCCCTCCTCATCTCCATTTCCTTTAATTTGTCATTCATCCCTTCCTTCCCTTCAATCTTTTCCTTTCCATTCTTCTTCCATCCCCTCATTCCTTCCTTCCTTTCCTTTCCTCTTTCCTTCCTTCCCTGCTTTCCTTCCGGCTTCCCTCCCCTCCTTTCCCTCCCTCATTTCCTCCCTTCCTTCCTTCTTCTTTTTCCTCTTTCCTTCCTTTTCTTCTGTCCTTCCTTTCTTCCCTTCCTTCCTTCCTTTCCCTCCCTCCCTACTCCCTTCTCTTCATTCCCTTTCATTCCTTTTCCCTTCCTTCATTCTTTCCTTCCTGCTTTCCATGCATTCCTTCTTTCTTTTTTCCTTCCTTCCTACCTTCCTTCTATCCCTCCCTACCCTTTCATTTCCTTTTTCCCTCCCTCCCCCTCTTTCCCTCTCTTTCCCTCCTCCCTCCCTCCCTCTTCCCTTTCTTCCTCCTACCTTCCTGTTTGCTTCCACTTATCCCCTTCCTACCCTTTTTTCTCTTCCTTCCTTCCCTCCTGCCCTCCATCCCCTTCCTTCCTTTTTGCCTTTATCTCTCCCCTCCTCTCCTATGCTTTCCTTTCCATTCCTTTTTTTTTTCCTTCCTTCTTTCCCTCCCTGCTTCCTTCCATACATTTCTATCCACCTTCCCTATTTCCTTCCTCCCACTTTCTTCTTCCTCTTCCTTCCTCTTCCTTCCTTCCTTTTCTTCCTTCCTTCCTTCCTTCCTTCCTTCCTTCCTTCCTTCCTTTCCTTCCTTCCTTCCTTCCTCCTTTCCTTTTCCTCAATTCACTTCCCTCTGCTCCTTTCCTTCCTTCGGGGGTTCTTTCCTATCCTCCCTTCCTCCCTTCCTCCTTTTCCTTTTCTATCCTTCTTTCCCTCCCTTTGCTTCCTTTCATTCCTTCCATCCTGAACTTCTGAACTTCTTTCCCCTCCTTCCCTATCCTTCCCTCCTTTTTTTCTTCCTTACTTCCTCTTTCCTTCCCCTTCCTCCCCTCCCTTTCTGATATCCTTACCTCTCTTCATTTCTTACCTTCATATCTTTCCTTCCTTCCTTCCTATCTTCACTTTCAATTTCTTTTTCTTTTCTTTTCTTTTCCTTTTTTTTCTTCCTGCCCTTCTTCCTTCCTTATATTTCCTCCCTTTCTTTTCTTCCTTTACTTTGTTTCTATCCTCCCTCCCCACTCTTCCTTTACTCTTACCTTCCTTTCCTTATTTATTTTCCTCCCTTTCTTCCTTTCCTTCCTTCCTTCCTTTCTTCCTTCTTTCCTTTTCTTAATTCCTCCCTATCCTAGCCTATCCTTTCTACCCTTCTTTTCTTCCTTTCCTTTCACTTGTTTCCCTACCCTCCTTCCCCCCCCCCCCATCTTCATTTCCTCTCATTCGTCATTCATCCCTTCCTTCCTTCCCTTCCATCTTCCTTTCTTCCCTCCCTCATTCTCCCTCCTTCCTTCCTTTCCCTCCTCTTCCCCTCTTTCTTCTGCTTTCCTTCCGGCTTCCCTCCCCCTCCTTTTTCCTTCCCTCTCTTTCCTTCATTCTCTTCCTTCCTTCTTTTCCTTTCCCTCCTCCCCCTCCCCCCCTTCTCTATTCTCTTTCTCTACCATTTCTTTCCTTTCCCTTCCTTACTTCTTCCCTTCCTTCTTTCTTCCTTCCTTCTCCTTCCCTCCCTCCTTCCCCCCTCCCCTTCCCTTCCCTTCCTTCCTTCTTCCACTTCTCCTACCTTCCTCCTTTTTCTTTTCTCCTCCCCTTCTTTCCTTCCCTTTCCTACCTTCCCTTACCTTCCCCCCTTTCTTTTTTTTCCCAGAAGGAAAGGAAGGGAAGGAAGCAATAAAATAAGGAAAAATGGGAGGTGGAGGGAATAAAGGAGGGAAGGGAAAGAGGAAAAATAGGGAAGTAGGGAATGCATGAAGGAGAGGAGAGTAGGGAATGTAAGGAGGAAAAGAGGAAGGAAGGGGAAGGAAGAAATGCAGAAAGGAAAGAAGGGGAGAAGTTGAAGCAAAGGGAAGGAAGGAGAAGAGGCAGAAATGAAATGAAGGGAGGGGAACAAGGGATGGAAGGAAAGGGAAAAGGGAGGGAGGGATATAAGGAAAGCAAGGAGGGAAGGAAGGAAAGAAGGAAGGCAGAGAAACCAAGAAGGAAAGAAGAAGGAAGGGAAAGGAACGGAAAGAAAGGGTCTCTTCTCCTCCCTTCCCTGGAGGCGAGGGAAGTCTCCCTCCCTTCCCCCCTTCTCTCTTCCTTAAAGGAAGGAATGAGGGAGGGAACTTCCTTTTAACTTTCCCCCTTCCTTCCCCTCCCCTCCTTCTTCTCTTTTCTCCTCTCTTTTCTTCTCCCCCCAAATGAGGAGGAACCCTTTCTCCCTTTCTTTCTTTCCCTTCTCCCCCTCTCCTCCCCTTGCGAAGGATCTCTCCTCCTTCAAGGAAGGAAAAAAATTCTCCTCCCTTGGAATGAAAGGATCCTAACCCTTCCCCCATATTCCTTCCCTTTCCCCTCCCTCTTTTGAAAAGGAGAAGGGGAGGAGGGAATTTCCCCCTCCCCCCCTCCCCTTTCCCTCTTCTTCCCCCTCTCCCCTCCTTCTTAAGAGGAAAGTGACCCTCCCTTCCTTCTTCTCCTTTCCCTCTACCCCCTCCTCTTACCCCTTTCTTCCTTTCCCCTTCCTCCCCTCCTTTCCTTTAAGGAAGGATCCCCTTCCTTTTCCCCCTACCTTTCTTTCCCTTCTTTCTTCCCCTTTCCTTCCCCCTTCCCCTTTTCTTCTTCCCCCTTTTCCTCCCTTCTTCCCCCCTTTTCCTTTCTCCCCTTTAAAAAAGGTAAGGAAGAAACTCTCTGATTCCCCCTTCTCCTCCCTTCTTCTTCCTCCCCTTCCTCCCTTCCTTCTCCCTTCCTTCTCTCCTTTTCCCCCTCCTCTTCAGAAAGAAAGAAAAAAGAAAACCCCCCCCTCCCTCGGAACCCCCCCTTCTTTCCTCCCTCCTCTCTCCCCCCCTCCTCCCCTTTCCTCCTTCCTTTTTCCGCCCTCCTTCCTTCTCTCCCTTCCTTCCTTTTCCCCCTTCCTTCTCTGATTTTTCCTTCTTCCCTTCCTCCCCCCCTCCCCCCCCCCCCCTTCCCCTCCTTCCATCCCTTTCTTTGATCTTTCTCCCTTCTTTTCCATCCTTCCCTTCCCCTTTCCTTCCTTTCCCTCCCCCTCCTTCCTTTCCCCCATCCTTGCCCTGCACCTTCCTTTCCTAACCCTTTCCTCCCACCTTCCCCCCTTCCTTCCTCCCCTCTCCCTTTCCCCCTCCTTCCTTCTCCCCTCCTTCCCCCCCTTCCTCCCCGAATTCTTTTCCTCCCCCCCTTTTTTCCCCACCCCTCCCCTTACCCCAGAAACATTCTTCTTTTCCCTTCCTCCACCCTTCTCCTTCCTTCCCTCTCTCTTTTCTTCCCCTTCCTTCCTTTCCCCTTCCCCCCCCTCCTTCCTCCCTTCCTTCCCCTTTTTCTCTCCTTCCTTTTCTCCCTTCTCTTTTTCACTTCACTTCCCATCCTTCCTCCCTTCCTTGCCCTTCCCTTTCCTCCCCTCTTCCCACCCCCCGTCCATTCCCACGAAACCTCCCTTCCCTTCCCCTCCTCTTTCCCGACTTTCCCCTTCCCCCCCCTTCCCCCTCCCTTCCTCCTTCTTATCCTCCCTTCCTTCCCCTCCTTCCCCCTCCCCCCTTCCCTTCCTCCTCCCTTCCCCTCCTCCCTCCTTTTCTCATTCCCTTCCTCCCTCCTCCCCCTTCTCCCCCTTCCTCTCCTTACCCCCCTCCCCCCTTTCCCTTCTCCATCATTTCCTTCCCTTCCCTCCCTCTTCCTTCTCCTCCCCCCTTTCCCTCCTATCCTCCTTCTTCCTCTTCCTTCCCCCCCTCCTCCTCCTCCTTCTTCCTTCCTTCCTTTCCCTCCTTCCTTCCCTTCCTCTTTCCTTCTTTCCTTCCTTTCCCTCCCCCCCTCCCTCCCTCCCTTCCTTCCCTCCTTCCCCCCCTCCCTTTCCCCCCCTCCCTCTCCTCCTTTCTCCCATCCTTCCCCCCCCCATTCCTCCCCCCCCAATCTTTCTATATTCCCTTTCCTTCCCTCCTTCCCCCTTTTTTTCCCCCCTTTCCCCCTTTCTTTCCCACTCGCCCTTCCTTTCCCTCCTTCCCCATCCTTCCCCTCCCTCCCCTCCTATCCTACCCTTTTTCCCCCTCCTTCCCCCCCCCTCCACCTTTCTCCCTTCCTCCCCCAAACCAACCAACCTCCCCCTCCCTCCTCCCTTCCTTCTTCCCCTCCCCTTCCCCCTTTCCCTCCCCTCCCCTTCTTCTTTTTTATCCCCCCCCCTTCCCCCCCCCCTTCCTCCTCCTCCTCCCATCCCTTCCCCCTCTCTCTTCATTCTTTCCTTACATTCCTTCCCCCACTCCTTCCCTCATCCCTCCTTCCTCCCTCCTTCCCCCTCCCTTCCCTACTCCCCCTTCCTTCCTCCCTTCCCTTTCCCTTCCCTTCCCTCATTCTTCCTCTCCTTCCTTTCCTCACCTCCATCTCCTCCTTCCCTTCCTTTCTTTTCCCCCCTCTCCTTCCTCCCCCCCCCTCCTTCCCCCATCCCCCCCTTCTCCCTCTTCATTTCTTCCTCTCCCCCCCTTCCTACCTCTTATACTACCCCTTCCCCCTTCCTTCCCTTCATCCTTCCTTTCCTTCCTTCTTTCCTATCTCCTTCCTCCCTTTCCTTCTCCCCCTTTCCTCCCTTCCTCCTCCCTCCTCCCTCCCAATCCCCTCCCCTTCTCCCCCCCCCTCCCTTCCCTCCTTCCTTCCTTCCTTCCCCTTTCCCCTTTCTCATTCCCTCCTTTCCTTCCTTCCTTCCTTCCTTTTCCTCTTTCCCCCCCTTCCCCCTTCCTTCCCCTTTTCTCTTCCTTCTCTTCCTTTCTCCCCTCCTTTCCCCCCCTTCCTTTCCTTCCTTCCCCTTTCCCACCTCCTCCCCCCACCAAACCTCCCTTCAACCCCTCCCCTTCCCTCCCCCTTCTTCCTCTTCCTTCCCCCCCTCTTCTCCCCTATCCCTCCTTTCCTTCCTCCCCCCCCCCTCCTCCTCCCCTCCCTTCCTTCCTCCCTTTTCCTTTCTTCCTTCCCTCCTCCTTCATTCCTTCCCCCTCCCATTCTTTCTATATCTTTCCTTCCCTTCCCTCCCTCCATCCTTCCCTTTTTCCCCCCTTCCCCTCTCTTTCACTCCCTCCTCCCACTCCACCCCCCCTTCCTTCCCTCCTATCCTACCCTTTCTTCACCCCCCCCCCCTCCTTCCCTCCCTCTCACCTTTCTCCCCTCCTTCCCCTTCTCCCCATCTTCCCCCCCCTTTTCCCTCCTACCCCTCCCCCCTTCCCTCCCCCCTCTTCTCCCTCTTCCCCCCCCCCCCCCCCCTCCTTCCCCCTTCCCTTCCCCTTCTATCCCCTCTCTCCTTCCTTCCTTCCCCCCTTCCTCCTTCCTCCTTCCTTCTTTTCCTTTCCTCTCCTTCATTCTTCACTCAACCCTTCATTTCTCCCCCCCTTCCTCCTTTCCCACCAACCTGCCCTTCCCCCCCTCTCCTTCCTTCCCCCTTTCTTCCCCCCCCCCCCCTTCCTTCCTTCTCTTCATATCCCCCCCCCCCCCTTCCCTCCCTTCCTCCCTCCCCCCCCTCCTTCCCTCTTCATTCTTTCCTTACTTTTCCCTCCCTCCCCCCCCTTTCCTTCCCTCCTCCCTTCCTCCCCCCTTCCTTCCCACCCCCCTTCCCCCCCCCCCCTTCCTTCCTTCCCTCCTTCCCCTTTCCCCTCCATTCCCCTTCCTCCCCCCCTTTCCTCCTTCCTCATCCTTCCCTTCCCCTCCCCTTTCCCTTCTCCCTTTCCTCTCCTTCCTTCCCCCTCCCTTCCATTCCTTCCATCCTCCTCCCCTTCTTTTCTTTCATTCTTTCTCCCCTTCCTTCCTACTCTCTACCTACCTTCCTCCTTTCCTTCCCTTCATTCCCCCTCCTTCTTTCCTTTCCTATTTCCTTCCCCCTTTCCTTCTTCCCTTCCTCCCTTTCTCTCCCTTCCCCCCCTCCTCCTTCCCCTCCTTCCCCTCCTTCCTTCCTTCCCTCCCTTCCTCCTCCACTCCCCCCTCCTCCCTTCCTTCCTTCCTTCCTTCCTTCCTCCCCCCCCCCACTCCACTTCCCTTCCCTTTCCCCCTCCCCCCTTCCCTCCCCCTCCCCTTCCTCCTTCCTTCCTCCATTCCTTCCTCCTTCCTTCCTCCCCTCCCCCCTTCCCCCCCCCCCCCCCCTTCCCACCCCCCTTCCTTTTCCCTTTTCTCCCCCCCCCTTTCTCCCCCTCTCCTTCCCTTCCCCCCTTCCTTCCTCCCCCCCTCCCCTTTCCCTCCACTTTCCCCCCTCCCCTCCCCCCCCCCTTTCCCCTTCCCCTCCTCCCTCCTTCCCCCCCCCCCCCTCCCCCCTTCCTTCCTTCCCCTCCTCCTAGGGATATTCCCCTACCCCTTCCTCCCCCCTCTCCTTACCTCTTCCCTTCTTCCCTTTTCCCTTCGTCCCTTCCCTTCCTTCCCTTTCTTTCCTTCTCCTCCCTTCTCTTCCTCTCCACTCCTTCCCTTCCCCTTCCCCCCCCTCCCCTTTCCCCCATCCCCCCCCTCTCCTTCCTTCCTTCCCCCCCCCCCTTCCCACCCCTCCACTCCTCCCAACCCTTCCTCCCCCCCCTCCCCCTTACTTTCCCTATACCCCCTTCCCCCCCCCCCCTTCCTTCCTTCCTTCCCCCCACCCTCTCCCCTTCCCCCCTCCCTTTCCTTCCTTCCTTCCCTCCTTCCCCCCTTCCCTTCCCCTTTCCTTCCTTCCTTCCCCCTTTATTCCTTCCCCCCCCCCCAACCCCCCAACCAACCACCAACCCCCCCAACCCCACCCAACCCAAATCAATCCCCAAACACCCCAACAACAACCCAACCCCCCCCCCAACACACCCCCAACCACCCCAACCCAACACAAAAACCCCCCCTCCCCATCCACCCCCCCCCAACACCCCCCCCCCCCCCCCCCCAAAAAAAAAAATCCCCCCCCCAAAACCCCCCACCCACTTCCCCCCCCCATCCAACCAACCCCCCCCCCACCCAACCAACCAACCCCCCAACCCCAACCAATCCCCCAAACCAAACCCCCACCACCAACCAACCCCCCCCCCAACAATCCACCAAACAACCACCCTTCCCACCCTCCCCCTACAAAAACAACCCAAACTCACCTTTTCCACCTCAACCCAAAAAACCCCCACCCAAATCCACCTTCCCAACCCCCCACCCCCACCCCCCCCACCCCCCAACCAACCAACCCCCCCCCCAAATCTGTTTCATCCCCAACCCCCCCCCCCCCCCCACCCCCCCCCCCCCCAACACACACCCTCCAACCAACTTCCCCACCAAAAACCACCCACCTCACCTCAAACCCCCACCCAACCCTTCCACCACCACCTTCCTTCCTTCCTTCCCACCTCATTCCCCCCCCCACCCCTTCTCCCCTCCTTCCTTCACTCCTTTTTTCCTCCCTCCATCCCAACCCCTCCCTCTCCTTCTTTCATTCTCTTCTTCCTTCCTCTTCCTCCCATCCCTTCCTTCCTTCCTTCCTTACCTCCCTCCCCTTCCCTCCTTCCTCTTTTCCTCCCTTTCCTATCCTTCCTTCCCCTTCCTTTCCTTCTTTCCATCCTTACCGTCCCTCCCTTTCCATCCCTCCTTCTTTGCTTCCTTTCCTTCCCTTACCTTCCATCCCAATCCTCCCTCCTTTCCTTCCTTCACCCCCCTCCCCTTCTCCATTTCCTTCCATGTTTACTTCATCCCTTTCCTTCTTATCTCCATTCCTTCCTTTTTTCTTCCTTTCTTTCCTCATTCTTCCTTCATTTCCTCACATCTTTTAATTCCTTCTTTGCTTTCCTTCCCCCTTCCATCCCCTCCCCTCCTATCCCTCCCTTCCTTCCTTCCTTCCTTCCTCCTCCTTCCTTCCTTTCTTCCTTTCCTCCTTCCTTCTATCCTCTTTCCTTCTCTTTCCTTCCCTCCCTTCCTTATTTCCTCCCCTCCAAATCCTTCCTTCCTTTTTTTCTTTCTTTCCTTCTTAACTTCCCCCCCTTTTTTCCTTTCCTTCATTTCTTCTTTCACTCCCCTCCCTTCTTTCCTTCATTTTCTCAATTCCTCCCTTTTCCTATCCTATCATCCTTCCTACTCGTCTTTTATTCCTTTCTTCCTGTCCTTCACTTCCATCCCTACCCTCCTTCCTCCCCCCCCCCCATCTCCATTTCCTTTCATTCTATATTCATCCTTTCCTTCCCTTCCATCCTTATTCCCTCCCTCATTCCTTACTTCCTTTCTTCTCTTCCTTCCTTTCTTCCTTTCCCTCCATCCCATTCCCCTCTCTTCCCTACCCATTCTTTCCTTTCCCTTCTTTTCCCCCCCTCTTCTCTTCCTTCCTTCTTTCCCCTTCTCCTAACTTCCCTTTGCTTTCATTTCTCCCCTTCTTTCCTTTCTACTTCTCTTTCCCTTCCTTCATTCTCTTCCTTCCTTCCCTCCTGCCCTCCATTCCCTTCCTTCCTTTGTGCTATAATCCCTTACTCCTTTCCAATCTTTCCTTTCCATTCCTTTATATCTCCTTTTTTCCCCTTTCACCAGAATAGAAAGAATGAAAAGAAGGGTAGCAAAGGAATGGGAGAGAGGGAAGAAAGAAAGGAAGGAAGATAAGGAAAGTTAGGAAGGAAATAAAGGAAGGATGGGAAAGGGAAGGAAGTAGAAGGGGGAGAAGGAAAGGAAAGAAAGAATAAAAGGAAGGGATGGAAAGTAAGGGAAGGGGTGGGAGGGATATAACTTCCTTATATCCCTCCCACCCCTTCCCTTAGGAAGGAAGGGAAAGAAGGAAGGCAGGGAATGCAGGAAGGAAAGAAGGAAGAAAGGGATAGGAAAGAAAGGGTAGGGAAGAGAAGGGAAGGGGAGTGGCAGAGGGAAGGGAAGAAAGAAAAGATGGAAGTTAGTAGATAGAGAAGGACGGAAGTGAAGAAAGGAAGGAAGGGAAAAGAGGGGAGGGCAGCAGGCAAAAAAGTAGGGAAGGAAGGACGGAAAGGAGGGGAGGAAAGGAAAATAAGGAAGGAATGAGGGAGGGAAAAAGGATGGAAGGTTAAGGATGGAAGGGAAGGTAGGGATG
>CATNWA010013269.1:0-17524 GCA_951230385.1 Staurois parvus
GTTTTAAAATTTTGCAAACAGGTAATTTTTCTCCTTCACTGATGTGCACTGATGAGGCTGCACTGATGGCCACTGATATGCAGCACTGATGGGCATTAATCGGCTGCACTGATGAGGCTGCAATCTTAGGCAGCACTGATGGGTACTGATATGCTGCACCGATGGGCACTGACAAGGAGGCACTGATGAGGCTGCACTGCACAGTGCAAATGGGCACTGATAGGAGGCACCGAAGAGGCTGCACTGATATGCGGCACCAATGGGCACTGATAGGCGGCACTGACTGGCAGTACTGATGGACATTTTGAGACTGCACTGATGGACAATATTGGGGCTGCACTGATGGACAATGTTGGGGCTGCACTGATGGACAATGTTGGAGCTGCACTGATGTACAATGTTGGGGCTGCACTGATGCACAATATTGGGGCTGCACTGATGGACAATGTTGGGGCTGCACTGATGGACAATGCTGGGGCTGCACTGATGTCCTCTTTCACAGGTGCCGGTTACCGGTTGTCCTCTCTCCTAACGCTGTGACAGCATGAGGAAAGTGCCATTGGACACAACTGATCACGTGGAAAAGGACCACTGTGATTGGCCCTTTACCATGATATGTGATCAGGCTCCACCCCTGAACACCTCTCCAGAGTAGTACAGTGTTACTATGGTAACACTGTATTGCTGATGCCACAGTATACTGTATAAGAAAATGTAAACAAAGAAAAAAATATAATAAAGAAAATTAAAATTTAAACATTTTAAAAAATACATTATTTTTCTTTCAGGTAGTTATACTGTATAGTGCTGTCAATGTACACAGTGCTTTATATATACATATTGTACATTCACATCAGTCCCTAACCCTCAAGGGGTGTACAATCTAAGGTCCCTAACTTACATTCATACATACACATACTAGGGACAATTTAGACAGGAGCCAATTAACCTACCAGCATGTCTTTGGAGTGAAACCCATGCAGGCACAGGGAGAACATACAAACTCCAGGCAGGTGGTGCCGTGGGTGGGATTTGAACCAACAACCCCAGTACTGGTAGACAGAAGTGCTAAGTATTTAACCACTGTGCTTTTTTTCTTTTCCATGCTGTCACCAGTCAATGTCCCTGATCTCCGCCACACCAGAAAAAAAAATACTTTGGACTGTCAACTTTCCACAAAGGGGTTATTTGTACTATCCTGGCATTTCCGGGTCTCAGTACATCAGGAGTGATCGATTTTCAGAGTTTTGTGGACTATGTAACCTTCTACAGACTGAATATTTCACACAGATTTGGGTTATTTTCACCAAAGAAATATAGCAGAATACATTTTGGCCTAAATTCATGAAGAAAGATTATTTATTTGCAAATTTGATAACAGAAATAAAGAAAAACATGTTTTTTTTCAAAATGTTTTTTTTAATTTAGCAAAAAATAAAAAAAAAACAGTGCTGATTAACCACTTGCCCTCCAGAAGATTTATCCCCCCCTCCTGACCAGGCCACTTTTTGTGATACGGCGCTGCGTTACTTTAACTGACAATTGCGCGGTCATGCAACGCTGTACATAGATAAAATGTATGTCCTTTATTCCCACAAATAGAGATTTCTTTCGGTGGTATTTGATCGCCTGTGCGTTTTATATTATGTGCGCTATAAACAAAAAACGTCCGACAATTTTGAAAAGAAAACAATATTTTTGACTTTTTGCTATAAAACATATCCAGTAAAAAAAAATTTAAAAATTACATTTCTTCATAAATTTAGGCCAAAATGTATTTCTGCTCCATGTCTTTGCTAAAAAAAAATCCCAATACATGTAAATTAATTGGTTTACGTAAAAGTTATAGGGTCTACAAATGGTGGTATAGATAGTGGAATTTTTATTTTTATTTTTTTATACTAGTAATGGGGGGGCGATCAGCGACTTATAGCGGGACTGCGGCGGGAACTAACTGCCACTGACATCTGAATGACACTGATACAGTGATCAGTGCTAATAAAAAGCACTGACACTGTACTAATGGCACTGGGCAGGAAGGGGTTAAAATCTGGGGGCGATCAAAGGGTTAACTGTGTGCTGTTTAACATTATGTGCCGTGTGTGTTTTACTAGGGAGACATGCTGTGCAAAGAAATACACAGCAGCATGTGCTCGCTGGCAGGAGAGAAACCTGTATTGTTTACACACAGATCTCTCCCCTGTCAGCTTTACACGGCGATCGTCGGGTGCCTGCAGGGAATCTCCGGCCGGGAACCGGGTGATTGACATTCCTAGCCGCCAATGGTGGTGCGGGTAGGACGGTGTACTCCCTACCCTGGAAATGCAAATCACATATATATATATATATATGTGTGATTTTGCGCAGCCCTGCCGCCCTGTAGCAGTAGTTAGAAGGCAGTCAAATATCACCAAAAGAAAGCTCTAGTTGTGTGAAAAAATGATAAGCATTTCATACAGTACAGTGTTGCATGACCGCACAATTGTAATTCAAAGCGTGACAGCGCTGAAAGCTGAAAATTGCCTGGGCAGGAAGGAGGTGAATGTGTTCAGTATTGACCGTGGGTGAACTTAAAGTAGTTCTAAAGGCTCAAGCTTTTTTACCTTCATGTACGACCTTCAAATACAACCTGCATAGGTGTGAACCTGGACTAAAAAAATGCTTGAATCAGGGTTTCAGGTGTTCACATTGAAATCTTTGGGGACAAAAACACTCAATTCTGCCTGAAAAGTAGTTCATGTACTTTTTAAAGTGAGAGGTAGAGATGAGCGAAGAAATGAAAAATTCGAGCAACCTATGACAAAATGGAAACCAGCAGGAGCGTGAGGAGACCTGAAAGTGGCACATGGCAGAGTGGGAGCAATGGGAGGCGGTACAGGGACCCAGGTCACACTGTGGGCCCAGCAGCAGCGTGACCAGGCGGTACGGGGGCCCATGGCCGATATGGGGCTTTGGTGGCACCTATGGAAGGCCTGTAATCTGCCAGCAACCTATGACAAAATGGACAACCGCAGGAGTGTGAGGAGATTTCAAAGTGGCACATGGCAGAGTGGAAGCAATGGGAGGCCGTACAGGGACCCAGGTCACACTGTGGGCTCAGCAGCAGCGTGACCAGGAGGTACGGGGGCCCATGGTCGATATGGGGCCTGGCGGCACCTATGGAAGGCCGCTAATCTGCCAGCAACCTATGACAAAATGGACAACCGCAGGAGTGTGAGGAGATTTCAAAGAGGTACATGGCAGAGTGGAAGCAATGGGAGGGCCGTACAGGGACCCAGGTCACACTGTGGGACCAGCATCAGCGTGTGAACAGGCGGTACGGGGGCCCATGGCCGATTTGACCTCATTCATCCCATAGTCCTGCCGACTCACGAATAGCGTGGCCTCCTCAAAGGGCCTGAGCAAGCGCAGGTGTCACACATGAGCTGACAATGGCTGACATCTAAGTTACACAGGGAGTACCTTTATCCGCTTTTAACATCAGGAAATCTGTGATGGCCTTTAGCTGTTCGTAAAGGCGGTCTAACATATGTAGGGTTGAATTACACCTTGTTGCAACGTCACAGCATGAGGAGTCGGTACGGGGGCCCATGGCAGATTACATGTCTGGCAGCAGCAATGGGAGGCCCGTAATCTGCCAGCACCCTATGTCAAAAAATTTAAACACACCAGCAGTGTGAAGAGACCTGAAAGTGGCACATGGCAGCAGAGTGTGGCGATGGAGACAGCAGCAATGGGAGGCCGTACAGGGACCCATGAGAGACTCTGGACTTGGCAGCAGCATGAGGAGAGGGGTATATAGGGGCCCATGGCAGATTAGGGGCCTGGCAGCAGCTATGTGAGGCCCGTAATCTGCCTGCACCCTATGTCAAAAAATTTAAACACACCAGCAGTGTGAAGAGACCTGAAAGTGGCACATGGCAGCAGAGTGTGGCGATGGAGAGACAGCAGCAATGGGAGGCCGTACAGGGACCCATGAGAGACTCTGGACTTGGCAGCAGCATGAGGGAGGCGGTATATAGGGGCCCATGGCAGATTAGGGGGGCCTGGCAGCAGCTATGTGAGGCCCGTAATCTGCCTGCACCCTATGTCAAAAAATTAAACACACCAGCAGTGTGAAGAGACCTGAAAGTGGCACATGCAGCAGAGTGTGGCGATGGAGACAGCAGCAATGGGAGGCCGTACAGGGACCCCCATGAGAGACTCTGGACTTGGCAGCAGCATGAGGAGGCGGTATATAGGGGCCCATGCAGATTAGGGGCCTGGCAGCAGCTATGTGAGGCCCGTAATCTGCCTGCACCCTATGTCAAAAAAATTAAACACACCCCAGCAGTGTGAAGAGACCTGAAAGTGGCACATGGCAGAGTGTGTGGCGATGGAGACAGCAGCAATGGGAGGCCGTACAGGGACCCATGAGAGACTCTGGACTTGGCAGCAGCATGAGGAGGAGGCGGTATATAGGGGCCCATGGCAGATTAGGGGCCTGGCAGCAGCTATGTGAGGCCCGTAATCTGCCTGCACCCTATGTCAAAAAATTTAAACACACCAGCAGTGTGAAGAGACCTGAAAGTGGCACATGGCAGCAGAGTGTGGCGATGGAGACAGCAGCAATGGGAGGCCGTACAGGGACCCATGAGAGACTCTGGACTTGGCAGCAGCAGCATGAGGAGGCGGTATATAGGGGCCCATGGCAGATTAGGGGGGCCTGGCAGCAGCTATGTGAGGCCCGTAATCTGCCTGCACCCTATGTCAAAAAATTTAAACACACCAGCAGTGTGAAGAGACCTGAAAGTGGCACATGGCAGCAGAGTGTGGCGATGGAGACAGCAGCAATGGGAGGCCGTACAGGGACCCATGAGAGACTCTGGACTTGCAGCAGCATGAGGAGGAGGGTGGTATATAGGGGCCCATGGCAGATTAGGGGCCTGGCAGCAGCTATGTGAGGCCCGTAATCTGCCTGCACCCTATGTCAAAAAAATTTAAACACACCAGCAGTGTGAAGAGACCTGAAAGTGGCACATGGCAGCAGAGTGTGGCGATGGAGACAGCAGCAATGGGAGGCCGTACAGGGACCCATGAGAGACTCTGGACTTGGCAGCAGCATGAGGAGGCGGTATATAGGGGCCCATGGCAGATTAGGGGCCTGGCAGCAGCTATGTGAGGCCCGTAATCTGCCTGCACCCTATGTCAAAAATTTAAACACACACAGCAGTGTGAAGAGACCTGAAAGTGGCACATGGCAGAGAGTGTGGCGATGGAGACAGCAGCAATGGGAGGCCGTACAGGGACCCATGAGAGACTCTGGACTTTGGCAGCAGCATGAGGAGGCGGTATATAGGGGCCCATGGCAGATTAGGGGCCTGGCAGCAGCTATGTGAGGCCCGTAATCTGCCTGCACCCTATGTCAAAAAAAATTTAAACACACCAGCAGTGTGTGAAGAGACCTGAAAGTGGCACATGGCAGCAGAGTGTGGCGATGGAGACAGCAGCAATGGGAGGCCGTACAGGGACCCATGAGAGACTCTGGACTTGGGCAGCAGCATGAGGAGGAGGCGGTATATAGGGGCCCATGGCAGATTAGGGGCCTGGCAGCAGCTATGTGAGGCCCGTAATCTGCCTGCACCCTATGTCAAAAAATTAAACACACACCAGCAGTGAAGAGACCTGAAAGTGGCACATGGCAGCAGAGTGTGGCGATGGAGACAGCAGCAATGGGAGGCCGTACAGGGACCCATGAGAGACTCTGGACTTGGCAGCAGCATGAGGAGGAGGGTATATATAGGGGCCCATGGCAGATTAGGGGCCTGGCAGCAGCTATGTGAGGCCCGTAATCTGCCTGCACCCTATGTCAAAAAATTTAACACACCCAGCAGTGTGAAGAGACCTGAAAGTGGCACATGGCAGCAGAGTGTGGCGATGGAGACAGCAGCAATGGGAGGCCGTACAGGGACCCATGACAGACTCTAGACTTGGCAGCAGCAGCATGAGGAGGCGGTATATAGGGGCCCATGGCAGATTAGGGGCCTGGCAGCAGCTATGTGAGGCCCGTAATCTGCCTGCACCCTATGTCAAAAAATTTAACACACCAGCAGTGTGAGAGAGACTGAAAGTGGCACATGGCAGCAGAGTGTGGCGATGGAGACAGCAGCAATGGGAGGCCGTACAGGGACCCATGAGAGACTCTGGACTTGGGCAGCAGCATGAGGAGGCGGTATATAGGGGCCCATGGCAGATTAGGGGCCTGGCAGCAGCTATGTGAGGCCCGTAATCTGCCTGCACCCTATGTCAAAAAATTAACACACCCAGCAGTGTGAAGAGACCTGAAAGTGGCACATGGCAGCAGAGTGTGGCGATGGAGACAGCAGCAGCAGCAATGGGAGGCCGTACAGGGACCCATGATGAGAGACTCTGGACTTGGGCAGCAGCATGAGGAGAGGCGGGCGGTATATATAGGGGCCCATGGCAGATTAGGGGCCTGGCAGCAGCTATGTGAGGCCCGTAATCTGCCTGCACCCTATGTCAAAAAAAATTAAACACACCAGCAGTGTGAAGAGACCTGAAAGTGGCACATGGCAGCAGAGTGTGGCGATGGAGACAGCAGCAATGGGAGGCCGTACAGGGACCCATGAGAGACTCTGGACTTGGCAGCAGCATGAGGAGGCGGTATATAGGGGCCCATGGCAGATTAGGGGCCTGGCAGCAGCTATGTGAGGCCCGTAATCTGCCTGCACCCTATGTCAAAAAAATTAAAACACACAGCAGTGTGAAGAGACCTGAAAGTGGCACATGGCAGCAGAGTGTGGCGATGGAGACAGCAGCAGCAATGGGAGGCCGTACAGGGACCCATGAGAGACTCTAGACTTGGCAGCAGCATGAGGAGGCGGTATATAGGGGCCCATGGCAGATTAGGGGCCTGGCAGCAGCTATGTGAGGCCCGTAATCTGCCTGCACCCTATGTCAAAAAAAATTTAACACACCAGCAGTGTGAAGAGACCTGAAAGTGGCACATGGCAGCAGAGTGTGGCGATGGAGACAGCAGCAATGGGAGGCCGTACAGGGACCCATGAGAGACTCTGGACTTGGCAGCAGCAGCAGCATGAGGAGGAGGAGGCGGTATATAGGGGCCCATGGCAGATTAGGGGCCTGGCTGGCAGCAGCTATGTGAGGCCCGTAATCTGCCTGCACCCTATGTCAAAAAAATTAAACACACCAGCAGTGTGAAGAGACCTGAAAGTGGCACATGGCAGCAGAGTGTGGCGATGGATGGAGACAGCAGCAATGGGAGGCCGTACAGGGACCCATGAGAGACTCTGGACTTGGCAGCAGCATGAGGAGGGAGGCGGTATATAGGGGCCCATGGCAGATTAGGGGCCTGGCAGCAGCTATGTGAGGGCCCGTAATCTGCCTGCACCCTATGTCAAAAAATTTAAACACACCAGCAGTGTGAAGAGACCTGAAAGTGGCACATGGCAGCAGAGTGTGGCGATGGAGACAGCAGCAATGGGAGGCCGTACAGGGACCCATGAGAGACTCTGGACTTGGCAGCAGCATGAGGAGGCGGTATATAGGGGCCCATGGCAGATTAGGGGCCTGGCAGCAGCTATGTGAGGCCCGTAATCTGCCTGCACCCTATGTCAAAAAATTTAAACACACCAGCAGTGTGAAGAGACCTGAACTGAAAGTGGCACATGGCAGCAGAGTGTGGCGATGGAGACAGCAGCAATGGGAGGCCGTACAGGGACCCATTGAGAGACTCTGGACTTGGCAGCAGCATGAGGAGGCGGTATATAGGGGCCCATGGCAGATTAGGGGCCTGGCAGCAGCTATGTGAGGCCCGTAATCTGCCTGCACCCTATGTCAAAAAAATTAAACACACCAGCAGTGTGAAGAGACCTGAAAGTGGCACATGGCAGCAGAGTGTGGCGATGGAGACAGCAGCAATGGGAGGCCGTACAGGGACCCATGAGAGACTCTAGACTTGGCAGCAGCATGAGGAGGCGGTATATAGGGGCCCATGGCAGATTAGGGGCCTGGCAGCAGCTATGTGAGGCCCGTAATCTGCCTGCACCCTATGTCAAAAAATTTAACACACCAGCAGTGTGAAGAGACCTGAAAGTGGCACATGGCAGCAGAGTGTGGCGATGGAGACAGCAGCAATGGGAGGCCGTACAGGGACCCATGAGAGACTCTGGACTTGGCAGCAGCATGAGGAGGCGGTATATAGGGGCCCATGGCATTAGGGGCCTGGCAGCAGCTATGTGAGGCCCGTAATCTGCCTGCACCCTATGTCAAAAAATTTAAACACACCAGCAGTGTGAAGAGACCTGAAAGTGGCACATGGCAGCAGAGTGTGGCGATGGAGACAGCAGCAATGGGAGGCCGTACAGGGACCCATGAGAGACTCTGGACCTAGCAGCAGCAGCATGAGGAGGCGGTATATAGGGGCCTATGGCAGATTAGGGGCCTGGCAGCAGCTATAGGAGGCCCGTAATCTGCCAGCACCCTATGTCAAAAAAATTAAACACACCAGCAGTGTGAGGAGACCTGAAAGTGGCACATGTTTGAGGCATGATTCATGGCGGATTTAGTCAGTTGTGTCAGGAACTGGTGGTTTGAAATCCAGACTAATCCACGCCTGATTCATTTTCACAAACGTGAGTCTCTCCACACTTTGGGTGGACAGTCGTGTCCTCCGCGGAGTACACAATACCTCCTGCCGCACTAAAAACACGCGCTCCGATGCCACGCTACTGGCCGGGCATGACAGCCTTTCAAGGGCAAATTCAGCTAGTTGGGGCCAAAGGTCAAGTTTCGTTGCCCAGTAGTCAAGGGGATTGTCTACCTCGGTTGGCAGGGTGCTGTCCAAGTAGGCCCAAGCCCTGTTGTTTGAGCTCCTGCTCCAGGTCCACCTGATGCTGCTGCTGCTGCTGCGGCTGGTTAGTAGTTTCCTCACTGCGCTGGTGAAGAAAGCTACTCATCATCGACTGCAGACTGAGGCAGCAGCTGCTGGTGGAGCTGCCACTGCTCCTACCACCCCACCCCTCCCCTGCTGCCATGCCAGCGGAACGCGAGCGCACAGGGCCCACAGTGTCTGAGGATGGACGTTGGCGCACAAAGGCAGAGACCAACTGACTACATAGGTGGTTTTTTATAGTACGTAATTTTGGCCTCCCTCTCAGCAGGTGTGAAAAAGGCCACCATTTTGGACGGTAGCGAGGGTCCAACAAGGTGGACAGCCAAAAGTCATCCCTCTGTCTGATGGTTATTATTCGGCTGTCGCTACGCAAGCAACCGAGCATGCTATGGGCCATTTGTGCCAAGGAATGCGAGGGACTCCCTGCCTCCATCTCCACAGCATACTGCCACGGTGCGTCTGGGTCCTCTGTCTCCTCCTCCTCCTCCTCTACCAGATGCTCCTGCTCCTCCACTCCTGTCCGCTGAGTGGAAAAACCACACCCATTTCACTCAATAATTCCTGAGCACAAATGTCCTCCTCTACCTCCTCCTCTTCTTCCTGTCCTGCCCCCACAGGGGTCATGTGGCGTTGAGATCTGTGCGCCACGTCTACCGCACCCTGACCAGCCATTGTTAACAGCATTTGTTCCAGGACGTGCAACAGAGGAATGACGTCGTTCATCCCATAGTCCTGCCGACTCACGAATAGCGTGGCCTCCTCAAAGGGCCTGAGCAAGCGGCAGGTGTCACGCATGAGCTGCCAATGGCTGACATCTAAGTTACACAGGGGAGTACCTTTATCCGCTTGTAACATCAGGAAATCGGTGATGGCCTTTCGCTGCTCGTAAAGGCGGTCTAACATGTGTAGGGTTGAATTCCACCTTGTTGCAACGTCGCAGATCAGGCGATGCTGTGGAATTTCCGTTCTGCCGCTGCAGCTCAATGAGGGTGTTCTTTGCGGTGTAGGAATGGCTGAAATGCATGCACAGTTTACGTGACATTTTAAGGATGTCTTGCAGTGGGATGGTGGATTTTAGGAACCGCTTGACAACCAGATTGAACACGTGAGCCATGCATGGCGCATGGCACAACCTTCCTTGACGCAGAGCAGACACCATGTTCTTTCCGTTGTCAGTCAACATGGTTCCGATTTTTAGTTTGCGCGGAGACAGCCATCTGTCGATTTCTCTGTTCATTACACTCAGCAGTTCCTCCCCTGTGTGACTACGTTCGCCAAGGCATACCAGGTGCAGCACAGCGTGACACCGTTGCGCCCTGCACATGTGATATGCCGGTCGGGTAATGGGACTTGGCACGGGGGGTGGCGGCTGAGGACACGGCGGAAAAAGAGGTGGTAGAGGCGGACATGCTTGCTGGACCAAGGACGTGCAAACGTGGAGGCAAAAGCGTCGTGACCTGTCCAAGTTGCTGGTGCGGCTGTGCCGGCACCACGTTCACCCAGTGGGCCGTAAATGACATGTACTGTCCCTGACCGTAGTTACAGCTCCACACGTCGGCGCTGCCGTGCCGTGCACTTTGGCAGAGACCGACATGCTCAAAGACTGGCCCACCATCTCTTCTACATGTGAATGCAGGGCTGGCACTGCCTTTTGGGCAAAGAAATGACGGCTTGGCACTCTCCACCGCGGCGCGGCACAAGCCATCATTTCTCGGAAAGGTGCTGAGTCCACCAGTGGAAAGGGAGGGACTGCAGCACCAGCAACTTGGACAGGAGGACGTTCAGCTTTTGCACCGTCGGGTGCGTGCTCGCAAAACTGTTGTCTCTTGGATACGGATTCCAAGAAAGACTGTTGACGGAATCCGAGAAGAGGAGTAGCAGGAGAAGGAGCATCTGAACGAGCGGAAGATGCCAATGAGCGACAACTCCCCTCAGCAGAGGTGTTGGAGCCTTGACTGGCTGATAGAGGGCGATTGACGACGTCGGGTGACGGAGCAAGTAACGGAGCGGGTGATGGAGCGGGGGCTGGGGCAGGCAGAACCGCCGTATGTTTATCACGGTTTTCCCAGGCCACCGAATGGTGACGCTGCATATGCTGACGCAACGCTGTAGTCCCAACATGGGCCCCCTGGCCACGCTTGCATTTCTGGCCACATAGTCGACATACGGCTACGTTTACTTCCTCGGGCGGCTTGAGGAAAAATTGCCACACACCCGAGTAGGAAACTTTGCCCCCGCTACTCTTCACTGGCTGACTGCTACTTCCTCCGTGCGCACCGGGCACCACTACTGGCCGTGGTGGTAGGCTGCAGTGGGAGCTGGTGCTCTACTCCGTGGACGTTTGGCTCCACTGACACTGATGCGACCCTGCTGCTGTCTCCTGGGCAACCCACCGACTGTTTTGCTCGCTGCCAAGCTGCCACCCTCTTCTCCTGATGATGCGGAAGAAATTGCCTGATGACGACGAGGCTGCCAAGTGCGATCAACCTCCTCATCATCAAGTAGGGTCTCCGCCTCACTACTAGCCCCCTCGGCTGCGTCTGGGTCAGGAGACAGACCTGTCTCTAGACCGGCTACCGAGCCACTCTCCTCGCCAGTACTTGTTCGCTTGGCTGCTGAAAAGGCCGATGTCTCCCCCCGTTCCTGACCGCCCTCTGTTAGCTCTTCCTCACTGTACAGTGGGGCTGAGCCCACAGCATGCGATACTTCGCTTGGTGAGGGAACAGCAAAGGACAGGGGCAGGTAGAGGACACGTGATTTCAGTGGGCTTGGTCCCGGGCCATGCCAACTAACGGTTGTGTCTGACGTACCCACCGACCGTTGGCTGTAGGTGTCAGAGGTGACCTGGGAAGAGGAAGACGACCGAGCCGAGCCAACCAATCAATGACGGCAGGGTTGTCGGTGGAGACACGACCGCTGGATGACACCGGGGAGCACTGGCCTCTGGCTGCGCGAATACTGCTGCCTCGACCCCTTCCTCTGCTGCCACGTCTGCTCGCTCCTAAAACATTGCCTCCTCTGCCACTCCTCTGCATGTTGTCTGACATACTATTTAATTCAACGATTAGGTGTCCCTGAGTAACAATTCTCTGGCACTCAGTAACAATTCTGTCTGTCCCTGAGTATGAATTCTGTGGCCCTGAGTAACAACAATTCTGTGTCTGTCTGTGCGAGTAACAATTCTGTGTCTGTGCGAGTAACAATTCTGTGTCTGTGCAAGTAACAATTTTGTGTCTGTGCGAGTAACAATTCTCTGGCACTCAGTAACATTCTGTCTGTCTGTGTCCCTGAGTAACAATTCTCTGGCACTCAGTAACAATTCTGTCTGTCCCTGAGTAACAATTTCTGGCACTCAGTAACAATTCTTTCTTCTGTCTTGTCCCTGAGTAACAATTCTGTGTCTGTGCGCTCAGTAAGTAAACAATTCTGTGTCTGTCTGTGCGAGTAACAATTCTCTGGCTGTCAAGTAACAATTCTGTCTGTCCCTGAGTAACAATTCTCTGGCACTCAGTAACAATTCTCTGTCTGTCTGTCCCTGAGTAACAATTCTGTGTCTGTAGTAACAATTCTGTGTCACTCAGTAGTAACAATTTCTGTCTGTCCAAGTAAGTAACAATTCTGTGTCTGTCCTCTGGCCTATGTAACAATTCTGTTGTCTGTGAGTAACAATTGTGTCTGTGCGAGCTAACTCAGTAACAATTTGTCTGTCTGTGAGTAACAATTCTTCTGGCACTCAGTAACAACATCTGTCTGTCCCTGAGTAACAATTCTCTGGCACTCAGTAACAATTCTGTCTGTCCCTGAGTAACAATTCTCTGGCACATCAGTAACAATTCTGTCTGTCCCTGAGTATAACAATTCTGTCTGGCCCTCAGTAACAATTCTGTCTGTCCCTGAGTAACAATCTCTGGCACTCAGTAACAATTCTGTGTCTGTAACAATTCTCTAGTATGTAACAATTCTGTGTGTCTGTGCCTAGAGTAGTAACAATTTTGTGTTGTCTGTCTGTCCTGAGTAACAATTCTCTGGCACTCTGCAGTAACAATTCTGTCTGTCCCTGAGTAACAATTCTCTGGCACCTGCAAGTAACAATTCTGTGTCTGGCTGGTGAGTAACAATTCTCTGGCACTCAGTAAAGTAACAATTCTGTCTGTCCCTGAGTAACACAATTCTCTGGCACTCTCAGTAACAATTCTGTCTGTTCCCTGAGTAACAATTCTGTGGCACCAGTAACAATTCTGTGTCTGTGCTGGAAGAGTTAGTAACAATTCTCTGTCTGGCAATTCAGTAACAATTTGTTGTGTCTGTCCCTGCGAGTAACAATTCTGTGGCCCTGAGTAACAATTCTGTGTCTGTGCGAGTAACTAACAATTCTCTCTGGCACTCAGTACACATTTCTGTCTGTCTGTCTGTGCGAGTAACAATTCTCTGGCACTCAGTAACAATTCTGTCCCTGTCAATTTCACTGGCTCAGTAACAATTCTCTGTCCCTTCTGAGTAACAATTTGTGTCTGTCCCGAGTAACAATTCTGGCACTCAAGTGCAATTCTGTGTCCCTGTACTCTTTCTCTGGCAGTAGTAACAATTCTGTGTCTCTTGCAGTAAGTAAACAATTGTTGTGTCTGTCTGGCAAGTAAGTTGTCTGTCTGTGTCCCTGAGTAACAATTCTCTGGCACTCAGTAACAATTCTGTCTGTCTGAGTTAACAATTTCTGTAGTAACAATTTTCTCTGGCACTCAGTAACAATTCTGTGTCTGTCCCTGAGTAACAATTCTCTGGCACTCAGTAACAATTCTGTCTGTCCCTGAGTAAATGAATTCTGTGGTCTGAGTAACAATTCTGTGTCCCTGAGTAACAAGTTCTCTGGCATCTCAGTAACAATTCTGTCTGTGCTGAGTAACAATTCTGTGGCCTCGAGTAACAATTCTTTTTGTGTACACATTCTGTCTGTGGAGTAACAATTGTGTCTGTCCTGAGTAACAATTCTCTGGCACTCAGTAACAATTCTGTCTGTCCCTCTGAGTAACAATTCTCTGGCACTCCAAGTAACAATTCTGTCTGTCCTGAGTAACAATTCTCTGGCACTCAGTAACAATTCTGTCTGTCCCTGAGTAACAATTCTGTGGCCACTGAGTAACAATTTCTGTCTGTCCCTGAGTAATCAATTCTGTGTCTGTGTGAGTAACAATTCTGTCGGTCTGTTGCGAGTAAGTAACAATTCTGTGTCTGCAAGTAACAATTTTGTGTCTGTGCTGAGTAACAATTCTCTGGCACTCAGTAACAATTCTGTCTGTCCCTGTAGTAACAATTCTCTGGCACTCAGTAACAATTCTGTCTGTCCCTGAGAGTAACAATTCTCTGGCACTCAGTAACAATTCTGTCTGTCCCTGAGTATGAATTCTGTGGCCCACTGAGTAACAATTCTGTGTCTGTTCGAGTAACATTCTGTGTCTGGCCCAAGTACAACTGTGTCTGTGCGAGTAACAATTCTCTGGCAATTTCTGTCTGTGCTGAGTAACAATTTCTGGCACTCGAGTAACAATTCTGTCTGTCTGTCCCGTAACCCCTGAGTAAGTAACAATTCTCTGGCAGTCTCAGTAACAATTCTGTCTGTCCCCTGAGTAACAATTCTCTGGCACTCTCAGTAACAATTCTGTCTGTCTTCCTGAGTAACAATTCTCTGGCATCAGTAACAATTCTGTCTGTCCTGAGTCCCTGAGTGTAAGTAACAATTCTCTGGCACTCAGTAACAATTCTGTCTGTCCCTGAGTTAGTAACAATTCTGTCTGTCCCTGAGAATGAATTCTGTGGCCCTGAGTAAGAATTCTCTGGCACTCAGTAACAATTCTGTCTGTCCCTGGAGTAACAATTCTCTGGCACTCAGTAACAATTCTGTCTGTCCTGAGTAAAAATTCTGTGGCCCTAATAACGTTTCTGTGGCGCCTAAGTAACAATTCTCTGGCACTGAGTGAAAATTCTGTCTGTCCCTGAGTATGAATTCTGTGGCCCCTAACTAGCGTTTCTTTGTCCCTAAATAACGATTCTGTGGCCCTCATTAACAAGTCTGTGTCCCTGAGTAATGGTCTCTTGTCCCTAAGTAACTTCTCTCTGTCCCCAATTCTCGTTTCTGTGGCCCTAACTCTGTCCCTGTCCCTAGTACAGAGCGGTCTGCCTCTGTTCAATGACTGCAGGCAAATCTGAAGATTTTCAAAATGGACGCTTATATATATACCTCGACCATTACACAGTGCTGGTCTGGCTGGCTGCTGATTGGCTTGATGCGAGTCACATGTCGTTGAGGGAATGCCATTATGGAAAGCCGGCAAGCGCGCCTTGTCTGCGCGCCTTCCCGACATCCCCGCTCCGTCGCCGCCGCTGCACATGTCAGCCGCCCCATTTTCGGAAAAATTTCGATTTCGCTGCGTTGACTGAATGATACGAATGCGGTGTTGTGCTTAGCTGAGACATTTCTTCGATCGTTTGATCTACAAGTATTTGTTTTACACTTGCAGGGCTTTGTGAGTGGGGCAGCCCGATCTGATCCATATATCTTCCTTTGATTGAACACTTTACAACGTTTAGAAGGTCAAATGATCCCTCTGTGCTGTTAAGTAAGTCATCTTGAGATAAGTCATGTTTCCTCGTCGGTTAGTGGTAGGTGGAACGTTTTGCTCCAGTGTTATTTGATAAGTCTTGAGGTGATCCCTTGGGTTTGTGGTGTTTTCTGTGAGGACTTGAATCTGTCACTTTTGAGTGTTTTCTGGGGCGATTTTTTGGTTATTGTTTATTTTTTTTGCTCGTTTTGGTATTGGTAAAGAGGATTCCGTATTACACGCAGATTAGGAATATGGCAAAAGCTGAACATCAGGCTCCTCTGGTCGCTAATCCAATATCTGCTGGACCTCCTCTGCTACTCACCTGTGAACTAGGCTGTGCGTAGCCGAAGTTCCACCGTCCTTTCCCTTTCCAATGGTAGGAGAAGCGCTGTTCATCGACTGCACTCAGCAGCTAACTTCCTCTACCGTCCGAGGGGGAGAAATAGGAGGGGAGTGGAGAGAGGGAGGAAGTCGGGGGGGGGAAGAGATAACACCAGTTAGATGTGCTACAATCAGGTAAAACAAAGTGATACCAAATGTCTACACCCTGAACATCTATGGTGAGTAATCCATCAGAAGATTGTCCACAATCGTGTGGTGCTACAAGTGCAGGAGGGGATGTTCCCCCCCTGCGCCTTCTGTACTCTAGGCTCCCCCGTCCCCCGGAGCCCAAAAGCTGTCAGCCAATGCAATCGGGTGGCCAGACCCCCAAAACAAACAAATGGCTTTTGATGGGGTTTCCCCTCTTTTTAAACCCCGGGGGAAGCAATGACCTGACGTCACTTCACGTTTTTGGGATTAAAACAGGCCATTTTAAAAAAAAAAAAAGCTGGGCTTGGTGTTTTGAATGCTTTTAAGTGAGGGAGGGATCTGGGGTCTTTTTGATAAAAAAAAAATGACAAAAAAAAAAAAAAAAAAAAAAAAAAAAAATGTCGACATGTTTGGGTTACCCAAAATTTTTTTGTTCCCTTTTTTCCCCCCCAACATCTCTTTTATATTTTTACCCAAAATTGGGGATTTTTTATTTGTTTTTTTGGGATTAAAATTAATAGAGGTATTTGAAAAAAAAAATGTGTTTGAAAACTGTGGCAAAAAACCGGTGAATAAAACAACCTCTTTTATTCTCGTGAAAATTTTTTCCCTTGTGTTTAAAAAAATGCAGGTGTTTTAAAAAAGGACTCCCAAAAACCTTTAAAGCTTTTTTTTTCCATCACACAAAAACATTGGGGAAAACGACACATTCTATTCCAAAACAAAACATGAAGAAAAAAAAAATCAAAAATTTTTGTTTTTCCCCTAAAAAAAATTGAAAAAAAAGTGAATATTGACTGTTTAAAAAAAAAAGCAGTTTTTTTATTCTTCTTTACAAATCAAACATTCCTATATAAACTGGAATTTTGAAGATTTTTTCTTTCCTTTGATCACTTAATGATATTGGGTTGTGTGCCCCTGTTTTGGGGAACTGCTGTCTCTGTGTTTGCATGGAGTCACCCCAAATTCTGGCCCCCGTGATCGTTTCCAGCCCCGGGTGATTGGACGGACAACACAGTTTTCTCTATTTTTGGTTTTGTCGAAATGCATTTTGATGTACCCACAAGTTTTCTTTGGGTTTGATCCGGGGATTGGGGGCCCGGCCCCTCCATAACGTCATTTGTTGGTCTGGAACCAAAATGTTGCAGTTTATGGGGTGTTTGGGGGTGTTGTTTTTTGGGAAAACCCATTTCAGGGCATTTCCCCTTTTAGCATAAGGCCCCCCATGACCTTTAAGTATTCTGATGTATTCAAAAATGATCCCTGATCCCCGGTATGTGATAAAAAAGGCCCAACACGTGTAGAGAAACATCCCCCTATCATGATGCTTTTTTTTTTTTCAACCCCCATGTACACTGTTTCAGTGTATGTGGTTGGGAATTTAGTGTTTGGGGGTCGTTGAAAATGTTGGCCCCTAGACCCAAAAAAAAAACAATCTTTTTTCATCAGTCCACAAAATGTTGCGCCATTTCTCTTTAGGCCG
>CATNWA010013270.1:0-14941 GCA_951230385.1 Staurois parvus
TGGCACATGACATGAGAGACTGTGGACCTGGCAGCAGCATGAAGAGGCGGTATAGGGCCCATGGCAGATTAGGGGCCTGGCAGCAGCTATGGGAGGCCCGTAATCTGCCAGCACCCTATGTCAAAAAATTCAACACACCAGCAGTGTGTGAGGAGACCTGAAAAGTGGCACATGGCAGAGTGTGGCGATGGAGACAGCAGCAATGGGAGGCCGTACAGGGACCCATGAGAGACTCTGGACCTGGCAGCAGCATGAGGAGGCGGTATATAGGGGCCTATGGCAGATTAGGGGCCTGGCAGCAGCTATAGGAGGCCCGTTAATCTGCCAGCACCCTATGTCAAAAAATTCTACACACCAGCAGTGTGAGGAGACCTGAAAGTGGCACATGGCAGCAGAGTGTGGCGATGGAGACAGCAGCAATGGGAGGCCGTAAAGGGACCCATGACAGACTCTGGACCTGGCAGCAGCATGAGGAGGCGGTATATAGGGGCCTATGGCAGATTAGGGGCCTGGCAGCAGCTATGGGAGGCCCGTAATCTGCCAGCACCCTATGTCAAAAAATTCAACACACCAGCAGTGTGTGAGGAGACCTGAAAGTGGCACATGGCAGAGTGTGGCGATGGAGACAGCAGCAATGGGAGGGCCGTACAGGGACCCATGAGAGACTCTGGACCTGGCAGCAGCATGAGGAGGCGGTATATAGGGGCCTATGGCAGATTAGGGGCCTGGCAGCAGCTATAGGAGGCCCGTAATCTGCCAGCACCCTATGTCAAAAAAATTCTACACACCAGCAGTGTGAGGAGACCTGAAAGTGGCACATGGCAGAGTGTGGCTATGGAGACAGCAGCAATGGGAGCCGTACAGGGACCCATGACAGACTCTGGACCTGGCAGCAGCATGAGGAGGCGGTATATAGGGGCCTATGGCAGATTAGGGGCCTGGCAGCAGCTATGGGAGGCCCGTAATCTGCCAGCACCCTATGTCAAAAAATTCAACACACCAGCAGTGTGTGAGGAGACCTGAAAGTGGCACATGGCAGAGTGTGGCGATGGAGACAGCAGCAATGGGAGGCCGTACAGGGACCCATGAGAGACTCTGGACCTGGCAGCAGCATGAGGAGGCGGTATATAGGGGCCTATGGCAGATTAGGGGCCTGGCAGCAGCTATAGGAGGCCCGTAATCTGCCAGCACCCTATGTCAAAAAATTCTACACACACCAGCAGTGTGAGGAGACCTGAAAGTGGCACATGGCAGAGTGTGGCGATGGAGACAGCAGCAATGGGAGGCCGTACAGGGACCCATGAGAGACTCTGGACCTGGCAGCAGCATGAGGGAGGCGGTATATAGGGGCCTATGGCAGATTAGGGGCCTGGCAGCAGCTATGGGAGGCCCGTAATCTGCCAGCACCCTATGTCAAAAAATTCAACACACCAGCAGTGTGTGAGGAGACCTGAAAGTGGCACATGGCAGAGTGTGGCGATGGAGACAGCAGCAATGGGAGGTCTCCCATTGTCCCAACATGGCCCAAATAGTCCCAACATGGGCCCCCTGGCCACGCTTGACTTTCTGGCCACATAGTCGACATACGGCTACGTTTACTTCCTCGGGCGGCTTGACGAAAAATTGCCACACCGCCGAGTAGGAAACTTTGCCCCCGATACTCCTCACTGGCTGACTGCTGCTTCCTCCGTGCACACCGGCACCACTACTGGCCGTGGTGGTAGGCTGCAGTGGAGCTGGTGCTCTACTCCGTGGCCGTTTGGCTCCACTGACACTGCTTCCACTGACACTGCTGCGACCCTGCTGCTGTCTCCTGGGCAACCCACCGACTGTTTCGCTCACTGCCAAGCTGCCACCCTCTTCTCCTGATGATGCGGAAGAAATTGCCTGATGACGACGAGGCTGCCAAGTGCGATCAACCTCCTCATCATCAAGTAGGGTCTCCGCCTCACTAGCCCCCTCGGCTGCGTCTGGGTCAGGAGACCGACCTGTCTCTAGACCGGCTACCGGGCCACTCTCCTCGCCACTACTTCTTCGCCTGGCTGCTGAAAAGGCGGATGTCTCCCCCCGTTCCTGACCGCCCTCTGTTAGCTCTTCCTCACTGTACAGTGGGGCTGAGCCCACAGCATGCGATACTTCGCTTGGTGAGGGAACACCAAAGGACAGGGGCAGGTAGAGGACACGTGATTTCAGTGGGCTTGGTCCCGGGCCATGCCAACTAACGGTTGTTCTGACGTACCCACCGACCGTTGGCTGTAGGTGTCAGAGGTGACCTGGGAAGAGGAAGACGACCGAGCCAACCAATCGATGACGGCAGGGTTGTCGGTGGAGACACGACCGCTGGATGACACCGGGAGCACTGGCCTCTGGCTGCGAATAGTGCTGCCTCGACCCCTTCCTCTGCTGCCACGTCTGCTCGCTCCTAAAACATTGCCTCCTCTGCCACTCCTCTGCATGTTGTCTGACATACTCTTTAATTAAACGATTATGTGTCCCTGAGTAACAATTCTGTGTCCCTGAGTAACAATTCTGTGTCTGTGCGAGTAACAATTCTGTGGCCCTAAGTAACAGTTCTGTGGCCCTCAGTAACAATTCTGTGTCCCTGATTAAACAGTTCTGTGGCCCCAAGTAACAGTTCTGTGGCCCTCAGTAACAATTCTGTGTCTGTGCGAGTAACAATTCTGTGTCTGTGCGAGAAAGCAATTCTGTGGCCCTAAGTAACAGTTCTGTGGCCCTCAGTAACAGTTCTGTTTCCCTGAGTAACAATTCTGTGTCTGTGCGAGTAAGAATTCTGTGTCTGTGCGAGTAACAATTCTGTGGCCCTAAGTAACAGTTCTGTGGCCCTCAGTAACAGTTCTGTGTCCCTGAGTAACAATTCTGTGTCTGTGCGAGTAACAATTCTGTGTCTGTGCGAGTAACAATTCTGTGCCCTAAGAGTAACAATTCTGTGGCCCTAAGTAACGGTTCTGTGGCCCTCAGTAACAGTTCTGTGTCCCTGTGTAACAATTCTGTGTCTGTGCGAGTAACAATTCTGTGGCCCTAAGTAACAGTTCTGTGGCCCTCAGTAACAATTCTGTGTCCCTGATTAACGTTTCTGTGGCCCCAAGTAACAGTTATGTGGCCCTCAGTAACAATTCTGTGTCTGTGCGAGTAACAATTCTGTGTCTGTGCGAGTAACAATTCTGTGTCTGTGCGAGTAACAATTCTGTGGCCCTAAGTAACAGTTCTGTGGCCATCAGTAACAATTCTGTGTCTGTCCCTGAGTAACAATTCTGTGGCCCTAACTAAAGTTTCTGTGGCCCTAAGTAACAATTCTCTGGCACTCAGTAACAATTCTGTCTGTCCCTGAGTAACAATTCTCTGGCACTCAGTAACAATTCTGTCTGTCCCTGAGTAAAAATTCTGTGGCCCTAAGTAAAGTTTCTGTGCCCGTGAGTAACAATTCTCTGGCACTCCGTAACAATTCTGTCTGTCCCTGAGTAACAATTCTCTGGCACTCAGTAACAATTCTGTCTGTCCCTGAGTAAAAATTCTGTGGCCCTAAGTAAAGTTTCTGTGCCCTGAGTAACAATTCTCTGGCACTCCGTAACAATTCTGTCTGTCCCTGAGTAACAATTCTCTGGCACTCAGTAACAATTCTGTCTGTCCCTGAGTAAAAATTCTGTGGCCCTAATAAAAGTTTCTGTGGCCCTAAGTAACAATTCTCTGGCACTCAGTAACAATTCTGTCTGTCCCTGAGTAACAATTCTCTGGCACTCCGTAACAATTCTGTCTGTCCCTGAGTAACAATTCTCTGGCACTCAGTAACAATTCTGTCTGTCCCTGAGTAAAAATTCTGTGGCCCTAAGTAAAGTTTCTGTGGCCCTGAGTAACAATTCTCTGGCACTCAGTAACAATTCTGTCTGTCGCTGAGTAACAATTCTCTGGCACTCAGTAACAATTCTGTCTGTCCCTGAGTAAAAATTCTGTGGCCCTAAGTAAATTCTTCTGGCCCTGAGTAACAATTCTCTGGCAGTAACAATTCTCTGGCACTCCGTAACAATTCTGTCTGTCCCTGAGTATGAATTCTGTGGCCCTAACTAGCGTTTCTTTGTCCCTAAGTAACAGTTCTGTGGCCCTGAGTAACAATTCTGTGTCTGTGCGAGTAACAATTCTGTGGCCCTAAGTAACAGTTCTGTGGCCCTCAGTAACAGTTCTGTGTCGAGTGCGAGTAACAATTCTGTGTCTGTGCGAGTAACAATTATGTGGCCCTAAGTAAAGTTTCTGTGGCCCTAAGTAACAATTCTCTGGCACTCAGTAACAATTCTGTCTGTCCCTGAGTAACAATTCTCTGGCACTCAGTAACAATTCTGTCTGTCCCTGAGTAAAAATTCTGTGGCCCTAAGTAAAGTTTCTGTGGCCCTGAGTAACAATTCTCTGGCACTCCGTAACAATTCTGTCTGTCCCTGAGTAACAATTCTCTGGCACTCAGTAACAATTCTGTCTGTCCCTGAGTAAAAATTCTGTGGCCCTAATTAAAGTTTCTGTGGCCCTAAGTAACAATTCTCTGGCACCCAGTAACAATTCTGTCTGTCCCTGAGTAACAATTCTCTGGCACTCTGTAACAATTCTGTCTGTCCCTGAGTAACAATTCTCTGGCACTCAGTAACAATTCTGTCTGTCCCTGAGTAACAATTCTCTGGCACTCAGTAACAATTCTGTCTGTCCCTGAGTAAAAATTCTGTGGCCCTAAGTAAAGTTTCTGTGGCCCTGAGTAACAATTCTCTGGCACTCCGTAACAATTCTGTCTGTCCCTGAGTATGAATTCTGTGGCCCTAACTAGCGTTTCTTTGTCCCTAAGTAACAGTTCTGTGGCCCTGAGTAACAATTCTGTGTCTGTGCGAGTAACAATTCTGTGGCCCTAAGTAACAGTTCTGTGGCCCTCAGTAACAGTTCTGTGTCTGTGCGAGTAACAATTCTGTGTCTGTGCGAGTAACAATTCTGTGGCCCTAAGTAACAGTTCTGTGGCCCTCAGTAACAGTTCTGTGTCTGTGCGAGTAACAATTCTGTGTCTGTGCGAGTAACAATTCTGTGGCCCTAAGTAAAGTTTCTGTGGCCCTAAGTAACAATTCTCTGGCACTCAGTAACAATTCTGTCTGTCCCTGAGTAACAATTCTCTGGCACTCAGTAACAATTCTGTCTGTCCCTGAGTAAAAATTCTGTGGCCCTAATTAAAGTTTCTGTGGCCCTAAGTAACAATTCTCTGGCACTGAGTAACAATTCTGTCTGTCCCTGAGTATGAATTCTGTGGCCCTAACTAGCGTTTCTTTGTCCCTAAATAACGATTCTGTGGCCCTCATTAACAAGTCTGTGTCCCTGAGTAATGGTTCTCTGTCCCAAGTAACTTTTCTCTGTCCCCAATTATCGTTTCTGTGGCCCTAACTCTGTCCCTGTCCCTAGTACAGAGCGGTCTGCCTCTGTTCAATAACTGCAGGCAAATGAAGAATTCCAAAATGGCCGCTATTTATAGCTCGACCATTACACAGTGCTGGCTGGCTGGCTGCTGATTGGCTGATGCGATCACATGTAGTTGAGGAATGCATTATGGGTCAGCGCGCCTTGTCTGCGCGCCTTCCCCGACATCCCCGCTCCGTCGCCGCACATGTCAGCCGCCATTTTAGGAAAAATTTCGATTCGCGCGTCCGAATTAGGCTATTTTTCGGATTCGGCACGAATCGAAATTTTTTCCGATATTCGACTCGAATTCCACTTTGGATACTTCGATTCGCTCATCTCTAATTACCATCTATGCATCTGCCAAGTAAAAGCTCTGCTATCTTACAGCAAACACATAATACTGTTTTGTTTATTCCACAGTTTACCAAAGATGACATTTTGCCTTAAGAGCTTTCCCAGCTTTTTCTTTAAACTGCCTATCACAGTGAAACAACTATAGCCATCATCTGTCATGTCTGACTGTTTGATGACATCTAAGTGCCCAACAACAAGATCAGTGTTTCTGAGTATGCCGATGGCTGAACAGGGAAGCATTGTATGAATAAATATGCACTGCAAACCATTTAAAGATGAAAGAAGATATTTCCGCTCAATGAGAACATCTTGGTAGGGGAGATTGTGTAAATATGGTTTCTTACATTAACATTTGAAAAAACTATCAATCTGACAGATGTGTGAATTGCAGTATGAAAGAAAAGTTGTTAGTATTAGATATTGAGGTTATATTACTACAAACCGGGTTACACTTGTGATTAAGAAGTAGTCTTGATTATTCTCTATTTGGGAGTAGTAAATTAGTGGATGTGGAGCTATGTACCCTTTAATATCTGATTGATTTAAGACTCTATTAAGTCTATCATGTTTCAGTAGAACAAGTGTTAAGAGAATTGACAGTATTCATTTATGATTTTTAGATCCACACACGAATGTTGTCAGCTTAAAATGAACTTATCAGTGAACCTGTCAAATATAGCAGTCACAACATGTTCCAAAAGTGCAAAGTTCCCAAAGTGGTGTCCAGAGGTTCCATACACCATACTTTAATTTGTTTCTACGTACTTATCTGGAGGGACCCTTCTGTTGTACAATCTTCTTCACTCAGAAGAGAGGAATACAATGTGGGAACCTCACATGGTTGCTAAGGCTCTGGCATTGAACTGTTAAGTTATTAAAGTGGGGCTTTGCTCAGGGAGAAACATGTTTAGCTACTGGTCAAGCTAAAGTTGAAGTCCTCTGCATATCTTAAGGTACTCACAGAAAAGAGAATTAAAGCTGAACTTCAGGCACATATAAAAGACATGAATTAATGTAGCGTGATATTCATTAATACATCATTAAATATATTTTTTAAATACCAGCAGTGTATGTATGTATGTATGTATGTATGTATGTATGTATGTATGTATGTATGTGAATGTGGCTTGTTATCAGCTTCTAATCTACTGTGTTGCATTAGTTTTCTTTACAAGTCTTTACAAGTAGGCATTTATGCTGGTTGGTGAAATTACCATATGTTTCAATAAACAGTATACAATCTATAGTAACTGACAAAGGAATTACCTTTTCATATTACATTTGACCTTGAATAGAGATAGATAGAGAGATAGAGAGATAGACAGACAGACAGACAGACAGACAGACAGACAGACAGATAGATAGTGGACAGCACCTGCCCTGCCCTTTATAGTTACCAACCTGCACCATGTAGTATAAATGGAGAAATTAATGCTCAAGTCCAAATAGCTTCATATATTCATGTAGCACTACCCCCTTATGAGTTATTTTCGGGCTCCCTGTCATTCTGGACCCCTTTCTGGAAGCCCAACCCCTGCTGACACCACAGTACTCTTTTGACCAGAGTGAATTACCACCAGAAAGTAGACTCACAGACAGATTGAAGTAAACTAATATGATGTTTATATTAAAGGATAAGTTCACCCTCCCCCCATCTGTGTCAGGGCCTGGACTTGAACCGGGGACTTCTACTGTGTCAGGCAGTAACTCTTCTCACTGAGCTACCTGGGATGCTGTACAACACTCTATTGATCTATTGGACAATCCTGCCTGGTGCCTTGATTTCTGATGAACCTTGGACTCCTAGCTCCTCCTATGAACTTCCTGATAAAAGCCATGTCCATGCACTTTCTCCTTGCCAGATTATTGTGCCTTCCAGCCAATATCCCGCTTATCCTTACTGCTGCCGTCTATATCGTTTGTGACCGACCCTTGGCTTGTGAGTGACTCCGCTTCTGTCTGATCCCTAAACTGTTTGATCCGCTATTGGTTTCCAGCTTGCCCTTTCCCTGGTGGGGTGATCCTGAGATCTGCAACCTGGTATTCACACACAGCCAAATCCATCTCCACCATTAGGAGCTCTGGTGAAGACCCGTTAATACTTTGACCCCACACATCATGTGAGCCTCCGTCATTCCCAGGGTGACCCGCTGGTGTACCTATCCTGCTAGTTTCAGGTAAGTCTTACACAGCTGTAGCAACTGGTCTCTGAACCTGACCTCACACCGTGACAATCTGACAGATAATACGGGGAGAAGTTTCCCTGTATTATCTGTCAGATTTGAAAACAGCGTGGCTGTGCGGGGCTCCACCCACACAGCCACATCACTCATTCACAGAATTCAACTTCAATGTAAGCTTTGTTAAACCACATAAAGTGGGATAGGTGTGTGTAATGGCAATTGTCACTCTTAGCAATTCTAAGCGAAGAAACAATACTGTACATACAGCAGAATCTCAGCCAGTGTTAGCAGGCCTACTTTTCAGAAGTTAACCCAATACCTCCAACCTAAGGTGTTTCTAGTCCTCAGTGAGCAAGGAAACTGTCATAGGTTGAACTAGCTCACTTTGGGCCCTCAGAATCTAATGCAAGATTTAAATTTGAGATAGGAAAAAGCTCTATAACTAGGGAAGTCAATGTCCATTTAAGTGCAGTGAGGAATCTTCTGCACACTTTTTGGGGCCCAGTTGGTGCACAATTAGAAAGAGATGAAGGTGAAAGTCCCTCAAAGGATTAACGCAAGGAAAGGAAGAAGGAAGGACACTCATTATCCCTTTAAGTGGCACTTGACGTAGGTAGCGTCCCTTTAATACACTGAGTAGGTTACAAACTTTGTGCAGAAAGGTGTCAGAAGTTGGCAGAAGCACTTTCTGGCAAAAGGGCAGCTCCACTCTGGGCTCCAGTAACCAATGGCAATGGCGTCAGAGGTTCCTTTAATAGGGTAAGCCAATGGTTAAGGGAGCACCAATGTGGTTTTGCTTGCAGAAGGCATGAACTGCGTTCAGCTTTGATGATTAGACAATGCTGTAATTGTGTTTAATAGTAACTGTGCGGGAAATAGGCCGCAACACGTGTTATGCAATGTCCGCAACTATGTGCAATGTCCGCAACTGTGTGCAGTAAAGCGACTGATTGGAAAGGAATGTCAGTGTTCAATTGTTTGGCTGTTGTATGGGACTCTCTCACCCAATTAGTGGCTTCCAGCACCCCCCGCTCCTTCCTCCTCTCTCCTCAGAGATTGAGTGTCCTTGTAACAGTACTCTGATGGCCCACAAATCCTCTTCTCTCTCTCTCTCACCTTCTGCTCTCCAGCTCCTTCCCCCTCTCTTCCTGCTCCTCCTTTCTCTGGGCTTCCACATTTATATGCCTCACGCAAGCTTTTTCTGGGAAAACATATAGTCCCGTCCAATTTTAGCTGCCTTCTAAAAAAGTCCTGTAGCAGGTTCAGCCTATAGGATCCATTAAAGCTTTTAAACCATGATTGTGGATCACTGAAGTTTGCAGGAACACTGCAATCCTGTGTCCGTTTCAACATTACTGCAACTGCCATTGCAGCAGGGTGTTATCATACAACACATGAGAACTTGTTAACCATCTTCTATAAGCAAACTAGGTTCTATATATAATGGAAAAAAAAAAGATTCTAAGTTACCATTTGCAAAATAATTAATGGAACAGAGCATTTAAAAATAAATGTTATTTGGCATTCACAATCCTTATTATGAAAGCGATTCTAAACTTTGCGCTTTTTAAAAAAAATAATAACCATGTTTATTCTTGCTTAGTCTGTGCAATGGTTTTTGCAACAAATTAGACCCTGATTTTCCTATTCCAGGTTTTCTGCCCAGCACTTCTGTTTTTTTTTTTCCTCTTCAAGTGCGTGCCCCATAGGAAGCTACTTCCTATATGGGGACACTCAGTGCAGGCTCGCTCTAAAGGCCCCTGCATTGCCTGGGTCCCTAGACACAGAAGAGGAGGAGAGAGAGCTTTGCCCTTACATTATATTAGGTTGTGGCCCTGCAGATGGATAAGTTTCCTTTTGTGATGGGACTGGATGTGAATATTTGTGGGCTAATGTAGTGCACCTGTTGTGAGTACACATGATATTGGTATTTATCTATTAGAGAATTATTATAAGCATTGCACCTTCTTTTGCTTTGTTAACTTTATGGGAGCTGCTTTACAAAGCCCCCGTACACAAACAGTCACGTGATTGACACCACTTGTAGTTATGGTATACATGTCCTATTCTGTCGACACCCCAGTCTGCTTGACCGAACAGTAAAAAAGAGCAGCAACAAACCTATGTCATCCTTTGCTCTCTTTCTACCAGCATGTACATATCACATATTCACCATGCATCAAAAACCTGATTGACTCCCTCCTAAAACTCTATCTCGTTCTCTTATATATCTATCTGAGGGATATTTGAAGAAAGTTATACCAAGTCATACACACAATTACACATTCAAAAAAACACATTATTTTATTAACCACATTGCCGCCAAGATTTTACCCCCCATCCGACCAGGCGCCATTTTTTGTGATACGTGCTGCTTATTTTAAAACTGACAATTGCGCAGTCATACAATGCTGTATATAAATTAAACTTATCATTTTTTTCCCCAGAAATAGAGCTTCTTTCTTTTGCTGTATTTTTTCACCTCTACTTTTTTTATGTTTTTGCGCTATAAACAAAAAAAGCTGACCAATATGAAAAAATTTTTTTTTTTAATTTGTTTGCTATAACACATATCCAACCATAAAAATATTAAAAAATCTAATTTCTTCATAAATTTAGGCCAAAAGTATTCTGCTACATGTCTATGCTTAAACAAAACCCAATACGTGTAAATTAATTGGTTTTTATTAGAGCGTTTTCAAAAAGCGTATATATACTTGAAGTTTTTTTTTTATACTAGTATGGCGCGATCAGTGACTTATAGTAGGAATGCACGGGCACACTGAGGGGGGGGAACGACTAACTGCCACTGACATCCCCAGAGACACTAATACAGTCGTCAGTGCTAATAAAGCCACACTGACACAGAACTAATGACACTGGGCAGAAGGGGTTAACAACTTGGTGATCAAATGGAAAAATGTGGCTGTGCGAGATTTACTGCGTTCTGTGTTTTACTAGAAGGGCCATGCTGTTTTGTATCTCTCTCAACAGCAGAGAGATACCAAAACAACATGTCCATTCTTGACAGGAGAATACCTTTGTTGTTTAAACACATGTCTCACCCTGTCAGCTTTAATCCAACCGACGCCCAATGCTGGACGAAATTGCGGCCCGAGACCATGGTATTGATATCCCTAGCCACCATAAATAGTGCACATGGAGGGCGGCAATGCGCATGCATCCCTCCTAACCCAGAAATAGCAAATCACGTGCATATACAGTCAATGGCCGAACGGCCAGACTGTATATGCACGTGATTTGCATTTCTGGTAGGGGCATGCATGCGCATGCCGCCCTCCTGTGCCACTATGGTGCTAGGGATATCAATCCACCAGGTCACGGGCCCCCCCAAAAAGGCAATTTCCTTCCAGCACTTGGCGATCGTTGGATAACGGCTGACAGGGAGAGACCTGTGTTAAACTACACAGGTACTCTCCTGCAGAAATGGACATATTTTGTTTGTATCTCTCAGCTGTGCAGAGAGATACAAAACAGCATGCCTTCCTATAAAACACAGAACCAGTAAATCACGCACAATTCACACATTTTACCCTTTGATCACCCCAATGTTAACCCCTTCCTGCCCAGTGTCATTATTTCAGTGTCAGTGTTGCTTTTTACACTGACGACGTAAATTTGTGTTTACTTTGGGGGGTCAGTGGCAGTTAGTCATTCCCCCCCCCAGTGTGGGCCCCCTGCATTCCTACTATAAGTCAAATGATCGCCGCCATTAAAATATTTTAAAAAAAAAAAAATTTTCCCGTAATAAAATACCGGGGGTTTTTGAAAAACGCTATAAAAACCCCCAAAAATTTTTACTTTTTTGGGAAATTTTTGTTTAAGCCCAAAAACAGGGGACAGAAAAACATTTTTTGGGGGAAAAATTTAAAGGGAAAAAATTAAAAATTTTTAATATTTTTTTTTGGTTTGGATATTTGGGGTTAAAAGGGAAAAAAATTAAAAAAAAAAAAATTTCTTTCAAATTGGTCCCTCTTTTTTTTTTTATAGCGCAAAAAAAAAAAAAAATGTAGAGGTGAAAAAAAACCCCAAAAGAAAACTCTATTTCTGGGGAAAAAAATGACATAATTTTTAAATTTTTAACAGCATTGTATGACTGCGCAATTTGTCAGTTAAAAAAACGCAGCACCGTATCACCCAAAAAAGGCCTGGTCAGGGAAAGGGGGGAAAAAACCTCTGGCGGCAAGTGGGAAATAAATAAATGTTTTTTTTTGAATGTTAAAAAGCCCCCGATAAAGGGCTTGGAAACCCAAATTCTTCCAATCCCCTCTTCAACAGCACTCAACTGGGCCGGGGGGGCGGACTGGAATCCCAAACAGGGTTTTTAAGCCCTGTGAATAACTGATAAGTACCCCTTCTGGGGAAAAAAGAGACAAAGGGATGACTTTGTCCTTTTTGCCCGCTCTTTTTTCGTTCGGTCACAGACGGGGTCGACAAAAAGGCAACCACTGTATACCTAACTCCCAATTTGGTTTTCAAACACGGAAATGTTTTGAAAAGGGGGGTTTGTAAACCGTCCCAAATAGTTACAAAGCAAAAGAAGGAGCAAAAGAAATAAAATTCCAAAAGAAAAAAACCAATAACAATTTACCCCACAAAGGGCACAAAATAGCACAAATATTTACATCCAAAACCAAACCCCAAAAGGAAAAATTAACCCCTCCGTTGGGGGCAACTAAAAAATTGTTTAAGGGCAAAGCCTCTCTCCCTCCCTCTTCTGGCTATGGACCCAGGCAGCAGGGCTTTAAAAGCGGCCTTTCACGAGTGCCCCATTTGGAAGAAAATTCCTATGGGGGCCCCGCACGGGGAGGAAAAAACAGAAGTGGGTGGGGAAAAACCTGGGAAAAAGGGAATCAGGGGTAATTTTTGCAAAACCATTGCACAAAAAACCAAAGGGAAGTATAACATGGTTTTTTATTTTTTTTAAAAAGCGCAAAGGTTTTAAATTTGCTTTCCCCCAAAAAGGATTGTGGGAAATTTTTAAAACTTTTTATTTTTAAAAAAACCCGTTCCATTAATTATTTTTTGGGAAATTGGAAAATTAAAAAATCCCATTTTTAAAAAACCAGTTTGCTATAGAAGAGGGGTTTAAAAAGTTCCCCATTTTGTATGTAAAAACCCTTTCTGCAAAGGCAGTTTTGCCGTATTTGAAACAGACACAGGAATTTGGGATTTTCCAACCCAAATTTAGTGATCCACACTCATAAAAGCTTTAAAAGGATCCCAAAAGGCGAACTTTCAAAGGGCTTTTTAGAAGGCTGCTAAAAATTTTGGGGGGCCCAAAAATTTTTCCCCAGAAAAACTGACGTGGAAGGGCATAAAAATGGGGGAAGCCCAGGAAAAGGGGCAGGAAAAAGAGGGGGAAAGACTGGGAAAGCCCAAAATGGAGAGAAAAGAGAGAGGTTTTGTGGGGCCAACCCCGAGTACGAACCCCAAAGGGGAAAAAGAGGGAGAAAAGGAGGGAAAGGGGGGATCACTTTACCCCCCAGCATCTCCAGCCAAAAAAAGAGACAGACATCCCTTTTGGGAAGAACTCAGAGTGCTGTGATTGGACCAATAGCTGGGATGGGGGAAAATTTAGAACCCAAATGAGGGCCCCCCAAGCTGCTGAGAGAAAAAGAACTGCCAGGAAACTGCTGGAAACCACAAATTGGGGGTGAGAGAGGGCCCCCAAAAACACCAAACAATTGAAAACGACCTTCCATCCAATCAGGGCGGGTTTAAAAATTTCCACAGTTTCGGACATTGCACATAGGGTTTCGGACATTTTCCCTAACCCTTTTTGCGGGCCCCATTTTTTCCCCCACAATTTTTTCCCATTAAACCCCAATTAAAAAGCATTGGTTTTTAATCATCAAAGCTTTAACGCAAATTCATGCCCTTTTGGGAAACAAAACACATTGGTGCCCCCTTTAAACCCTTGGCTTTACCCCCATTAAAAAAGGGAACCCCCCCGAAAAGCCATACCATTGGTTTTCGGAAACCCCCGAGGGGAACTGCCCTTTTTGCCAGAAAGTGCCTTTTTTGCCAAAATTCAGACAAACCTTTTTTTGCACCAAAATTTTTAACCTAATCAGGGGTATTAAAGGGGCGCTTAAACCCACGTCAAGTGCCACTTAAAGGGATAATTTTGAGGGGCCTTCCTTTCTTCCTTTCCTTGCTTTAAACCTTTTGGGGGGACTTTTCCCCCTTCATCTCTTTTTAATTGTGCCCCAACGGGCCCCCAAAAAGTTTGCAAAATTCCTCACTGCAACCTTAAAAGGACATTGGGCTTCCCAAATTATAGGGCTTTTTTTCCTATCTCCAAAAATTTAAAAACTTGCATTTTAAACTGAGGGCCCAAAGTGAGCTAGTTCAACCCAAGAAAAGTTTCCCCTTTCTCACTGAGGACCAAAAAACACCTTTTGGTTTGGAGGTTTTTGGGTTAAAATTTTTTGAAAAGTAGGGCCTCTAACACGGCGATGATTCTTTCGTAATTTCCCGTATTGTTTTTTTTAGCTTAAAAAATTGGGTAAGAGGGACAAATTTTTATTACACACACCAAACCCACTTTTTGTGGGTTTTTTAAAAAAGCTTACAAATTTAAGTTGAAATTTTGTGAAAGAATTTATGTTTGGGCCCCGTGGGGGGGGGAGCCCCGCACAGCCACCTGTTTTCAAATCTGACAGAAAAACGGGAAACTTCCCCCCGGGGGTTTCATCATATTGGGGCCCCCTTTTTGAGGGGGCAGGTTTTGAAAAACCAGTTTTTCTACAGCTGTGAAAGACCCTACCTGAAAAAAAGCAGGAAAGGGGCAACCCAAACGGGTCAACCCGGAATGACGGGGGCTCAAATAGTGGGGTCAAAGATTAAAGGGTTTATCACCATAGCCCCCTAAAGGGGGGAGAAGGAATTTTTGGGTTTGTGTTAAAAACCATTTTTCAGATCCCCAGGACACCCCACCAGGG
>CATNWA010013272.1:0-28560 GCA_951230385.1 Staurois parvus
TATATATTTATAGCCCAAGTTGTTTTGTAAAATATGATAAGAGGGATTTTACGGCAAGTAAATATCGATACATAAAAAATTTAAATTGTGTATGCTCATGGAATGGCAACAAATTACAGTACATTAACATATTCATAGGCAATGCTTTAACAATTTTTACAGGCTACCGGTTTAGTGTTCCAGAGGAGGTCTAGCACTAGAATTATTGCTCTAATGTTCTCAGCAATACCTCACAAATGTGCTGCAAACACTATTTACATATGCATGCATGACTTACACATGTGTTCACTTCTGCACGTGAGCACGAAGGGATGAGGGCACTTTAAAATCTTATTTTCCTAATTTTATTTTTTATTTTTACAGTGTCCCCCTTTTTTAAAAAAATTATCATTTTTTTTCCTATTACAAGAAATGTAAATAAGCATGACAGGTCCTCTTTAAAGAGAGATCTGGGGTCAAAAGACCCATTATCTCTCCCTTACCTTTAAAAGCAAAATATCAAAATAAAAAAAAATATTTGTTGATCTTTTGCTTATAAAAAAAACAAACAAACAAAAAAAGACGTTAAAAAAAAAAAATTGTTTACATCCGCCTGGACCAGATGTGATGTGATGTAATGACGTCGCTCCAGTCCTCCAATACCATAGGGTCTCTCATCGCATCTAGGAGCAGCTTGCCGGATCATTTCTTGGGTGCGCTGGTTTTTAACGGTAAGCCCAAGAAACACCAGCGAGCGCCCTCTCCCACCACTACTGCCATAGGCTGGAAAAAAAAAAAAAAAAAAAGATACCGAGGTTATGGCTGATATCTTCAGCCATAACCCCAGTAAACCACTTGAAAACCATAATGCCCCATTCACACGTGAATTACACCACGAGACATTTCATGTGGGAGACCTGGAAGGGCTCCCTGGTGATTAGCTGTGGAAGGTAGCCCCATTTTAAAACAATACAAGGCTGGAAGCTCCTGCAGCTAACCGTGGTTGCTCGCATGTAATTGCTCATGGAGCAAGTACATGTTACAGTAAAATGATCTGCCCTAGGTGCAGACTGTCTTTATCAAGGGCCGATCATTTGGACAGAATTGCTCCAAAGCGATTACAATAGGCTGTTATTAGTAGAGATGAGCGAATCGAACTTGGCGAAGTGGAATTCGTTTCGAATATTAGGAAAAAATTCGATTCGCACCGAATCCGAATTTTAGCAAACTTCGGATGCACGAATCGAATTTTCCCCGATCAGCCGGCAAAAAGTGTCACTGCAGAGAGCTCCGCTATTTCTGACAGTTCTCTGACAGTTCCTTCACATTTACAGCGGTTTTGAAAAACATTGTATCTATTTGTTTTCCATTTAGGATACAGATGTTTTTATTCGGAAACAAATAGATACAATGTTTCAACCGCTGTAAATGTGAAGGAACTGTCAGAGAACTGTCAGAAATAGCGGAGCTCTCTGCAGATACACTTTTTGCTCTACTGGAATTCTTCTTCTTTTCATTCTTCTTTTCCTCCTTCTTCTTCTTTTCCTTCTTCTTCTCCTTCTTCTTTTCCTTCTTCTTCTCCTTCTTCTTTTCATTCTTCTTTTCATTCTTCTTTTCATTCTTCTTTTCATTCTTCTTCTCCTTTTCATTCTTCTTCTCCTTTTCATTCTTCTTCTCCTTTTCATTCTTCTTCTCCTTTTCATTCTTCTTTTCCTTCTTCTTCTTCTTTTCATTCTTCTTTTCATTCTTCTTTTCATTCTTCTTTTCATTCTTCTTTTCCATTCTTCTTTTCCTTCTTCTTTTCCTTCTTCTTTTCCTTCTTCTTCTTTTCCTTCTTCTTCTTTTCATTCTTCTTTTCCTTTCTTCTTTTCATTCTTCTTTTCATTCTTCTTTTCTTTTCATTCTTCTTCTCATTCTTCTTCTTCTTCTCATTCTTCTTCTTCTTCTCATTCTTTTCATTCTTCTTCTCATTCTTTTCATTCTTCTTTTCATTCTTCTTTTCATTCTCTTCTTCTCATTCTTCTTCTCATTCTTCTTCTCATTCTTCTTCTCATTCTTCTTCTTCTTCTTTTCATTCTTCTTCTTCTTTTCCTTTTCATTCTTCTTTTCATTCTTCTTTTCATTCTTCTTCTTTTCATTCTTCTTCTTCTTCTTTTCATTCTTCTTCTTTTCATTTTTCTTCTTCTTCTTTGCATTCTTCTTTTCATTCTTCTTCTTCTTCTTCGTCGTGCCCCGTGACTGCCCAAATGAGTGAAGTGTGCGGTGATTCTAAGATCGACGGCACTCATCTGCATGTCATACTGACTGACAGTATTATTTCTCTTCCCCAGCAGACTCCAAGGGCATTTAAATTAAAGGTACAGTGTTCTGCACTAATATAAAGGCTCTCTGAAGCCTAGAAACCCTTTTAATAAGTTAAATTCGCAGCGAATAAATTCGCATCGAATTTCTCCCGCAAATTCGGCGAATCAGCCGAATCGAATTTTTGAATAATTCGCTCATCTCTAGTTATTAGCTGTGGGAGTTTTCAGTCTATTTCTTTCTGCAGCTCATCTCGGGGAACCCCTGCTGGGTATCCTGCATGCAATCACCAACAGCCCCAAATACAAGTGTCAACGGGCCTAACAGACTAATCTCTCCAGCATAAGTGAAAGTTAGAGAGCTGAGACAAACCATTTACCAGTGACCAGGGATGCAGACAATGAGCAGCTTTTATTCATATAGATAAAATATTTATCTCAAAAGTAAAAAAAATGAACTGCTTAATGTGGAGCTAAACCCGTCGGTTTGACTGTTCCCCCCCAAAAAGTGACATTCAAGGCATGTGATGAATGATAACTGTCACAGATACTAAGAACCAGGGGCGGACTGACCATTGGAAACTCGGGCACTGCCTGAGGGCCCGGGGTCAGTAGGGGGCCCCATGAGATGCCCCTGGTACCTTTTTCATGGGCTTTTTTGAGTTTGGGCAAGGACAACAGGGGCCCCATGATCCCTATTGCCCGGGGGCCCCATGAGTTGTCAGTCCGTCCCTGCTATGAACAGTCAAACCAACAAATGGCTGGTGTCCTAACTGGTCACATGTGGAGCATCATAGCATCTGAAGATCAAACAGAGGCAAAACTATTAGCTTCCTTGTCTGGAAAGGATTGAAGCATTAGCTGGTGTTAGGCTATCGAGACAGTGCTGCTGTCCAAGAGTGGCTATATTGCTCCTCCATGGATACAGTAAGGGAGTGAGTGTAACCTCTCCAAGACAGGATGACACATTTACCAGTGGATCAGTATGGGAAAACAAGGGGAACATTTTCTAAAAAAAACCCAAAAAAAAGAAAAAAAGAAAACTAATTTCGCGACCCAGGGCTTTTTTTTTCTCAGAGAATATGTGCAGGAACTCCCCCTTTTCAAAGTCACCCTGTGTGTCCACCCCCTACCCACCTGAGCATCGTTCTTGGATCATACCCTTCATGTCCCCTCCCAGTGCAGCTCCTTTTAGTAGAAATACAGAACCAAATATCATTTTGTGGTGCTAAGTAGCTTATATGGAATTTGCTAATTATCACAAGAAAGGCAGTAAAATAGATCTCCTGTAGCTAGCAACAATAGATCCATCCGCCGCCGCCACCACCACATGTAAGGATTGGTAAACTGCAAGATATTACATTTCTGCTTTGGGCGTATAGATGCTTTAAATGTGTTTGTTTTATACATTGTGAAATGGGTGTATTTAATGCAGCTATTTTCAATTCCATTTCAAGCACTGGTAATTTTAGGGACAGATATTCTAAGATCATGGTTGTGAGAAACTGTGCTAGCAAGTGCTGGTTTTATAGCTCACTTGTAAAATGTTACATGTATATGCCTACTTGAGTTCAGAATGTCTAGACCTCTATGGCTGCATACGCCAAGCTCAACTCACACCGTTGCAGCAAAATTGGCAATTATAAGACTCCAGAGAGAGAGATATAATTTCTCCGGTACAAATCATTAGTAAGATCTCATCTAGAAATATGCAGTTCAGATTTGGCACCAATTTACAAAAAGAATATTGGGGAACTGGAGAAAGTACAGGGAAGGGCAACCAAACTGATAAAGAGGTATGGAGGAGCTCAGCTATGAGGAAAAACTAGAGGAACTGAATTTATTCTCTCTTAAAAAGAGGAGATTAAAGGGTTATATGATCACCATGTATAAATACATCAGTGGTTCATTTAGTGAACTCAGTGTAGAGAAAAGAAATATAAACTCCAAATACGGAAAGGTTTCTTTACAGTAAGAGCAGTGAAAATGTGGAATAGACTCCATCAAGAGTTGGTTCCTGCCAGCTCAGTGGATTGCTTTTAAAAAGGCCTTGATTATTTCTTGGCTTCACAGAATATATCTGGATACTAACATTTATAGGTAAAGTTGATCCAGGGAATATCTGATTGCCTCTTGGGGGATCAGGAAGGAATTTTTTCCCTGCAGGAGCAAATTTGATCATGCTTTGCTGGTTTTTTTTGCCTTTGTCTGGATCAATTGTGGGTATAGGACTATAACTTTTTTTTTTTTTAATGGTTGAACTGGATGAACTTTTGTCTTTTTTAAGCCAGACTATGTAACTATTTACTTTTTTTTTTTTGTTAGACATTAGTGAATATGCAAAAATCTCTATAGGATGCTGCTAAACTGTAAAAATTGTATTCACTAGATAATGCTGGGATAAGCACAGGAAAAGCAATAGGAATTTGCTTGGAATCAGACCAGTACAAGATTAAAACTATGGGTATTGCAGTTTGGACGTAAAGTGGTTGTAAATGCTCAAAGCTTTTTACCTTCATGCATTCTATGCAGTGTGTGTTTAGCAGCCCCACCAGCCCCCAAAATACTTACAGGAGCCCCCTCTGGATCCAGCGACTGGCTCCTGCTATTGTCAATAACAACCAATGATCCAATGAGGAGAGAGCAAAGGACAGGCCGAGCTGAGCTAGTGTGTGAATGGACACAAAGAGCAGCGGCATTGCAGTCCCCATAGCAAGTTGCTTGCTATGGAGGCACTAGTCAGGAGGGAGGGGCCAGGAGCCCTGGTGGGGAGAAATGTATGACAAATCACCTCCTCTCTGCTAATTCATGAAAAAATTATTTCTTAAACTTAGTTTAAACACAGCATTCTGGGCTATTATAAGCAAATGATGACAGGAAACAGGACACCAAAATTCTAGGTAAAATAAGTAGTTAAACAATGCTTTGGAAATCACAAAACAAATACAAAATCTGCTGCAGCTCTCTCAATCTCCTGCTGATTTCCTGCACTTACTAAATGACATTAACATAATGTTCAATGTCAAAGAAAAAAAAAAAACAACATGCCTATATTTAGTCTTGCCACCTCTAAAAAGTGAGAAAACCAGAATAAATTGCCAGAATTATCTGCTCCTCTCTACCTTATATTCTGTGAGCGCAGCTGTCATGTTCAGTTATCAGTGTTCCAACTGCGTAGACAGCCTTCCCCCACTCTGATCCAATTAACAGCTTGTTCCAAGGATTTAGTGAGAAACCAAATTTAAACCACCAATGAATAGCAGTGTGGTACAGTCTCGTAAGATGTGCATGCCTTAATCACTATGACTGTTTTACAATGTGACATGTACTCTAATGAACAAAGGAGCAACAATGGTACTTTGGTTAACAAAAACACCAAAGCGGAAAATTTATCTAAAATGTCTTCAGGATTTCAGAGTGCAGGTAAGATTGTCTGCATTTAGAGAGAATCAGAAGCCATAGGCTCTTCTTCTGCAATATCCCCACAATTACCTACCTTTCAGACCACAGGTAGGCCCCTACTCTATCCTGCAAGCTGAAATCAGATAAGAATTTTCCACCGTCCCTCTTCCAATCACAAACACCTGGGCTGTCAAAACCCAGCTTCCGTACAAAAGAAATATTAGGAAGCACAAAGTATTAGGGAGCATGAAGATCAAGAGTGCAAAGATCCCAACCTTCCATGTCTCTGTAATAGTGATTAATAGCAATCACATGCCAGAAAGGTGGAACTCTAGACAAACCGCTAAAATCACAGTTGCAATATACAGTATACAGGGCAACTGTTTTATTTGCCAATGGATTTATAATTCCTTGTAAATAATCTTCTGATTTACACACCTCTGTCAGATTGTATAAGTCACACACTTATTTTCTTGTTCATCCTTGTAACTTCCTACTCTCCAACTCCAGTTTGCCAACTGTGTAATAAATCACAAAAATCAACTCTGCATGAAATTAATGCCTGAACCCAGCCATACTTAACCTTAATGAAATCAAGTCCATTGAAACTGCAATTACCATTTTTTCTAAGAGAACTTAACATTTCATCACTAGCATCTGAGAAGTCCCACAAATGCACAGTTCAGGGTCAACCTATTTCCTTCAGCACCAAACTTGAAAAAAAGGGGCAAACAGAACAAACTGAACACACTAATCACCATAATCTTAAATGTAGAACGGTCTGAAGCATTCAAAATTAAAATAGGTACTAGTGTAGCGCCCTTAGTGTAAATAATTGTTGAGAGTAGTTAGAGGCTTGCTAGAAGCCTGGGTTTAGACAGAGGGTTACTTCAGGTTAAGCTGAGGGGGGGGGGGGCATTACAGGTAAGTCCTCTGGTACCTCCCCCTGCTCTAGAAGCTTGGAGAAGCTTTTAGAAGTCAGTAGGCAAAGGTGAGGAGGGTCTGAATTGCATATTTATGGGAGTCTGACCAATTCCAGGAAGGAGGCCTGGCCGTGTGACACAGACCAGCCCACAAATATGACAGAGCCTGGCCAGCAATGGAGTCAGGTAGAAGACTGAGTACTGAGAGAGTGCTGCTTGTAGCCTGGGAAGGATGAGAAGGGGGGGGGTCTACCTCCAGGCTGCAGGTCCACCGGGGAAGGACAGCCTGCATAGCTTGGATAGGAACAAGGCCAGAGGAAGGCCTGAAAGCATTTCTATCCACAGCTGCAGGACAAGGACAGTGTGAGTACATTTATACCCAAGAGCTTATAAGGGAGAAGTCTGATGGATGCAAGTTATTGGCAAGTCTTCAGGGGACAGTTCATAGCTTACCCAATCCCTTGTCCTGGGATCAGATACCGTAGCCAGATGGGTTGGTATTTTGTTCACCTAAGAGCTCGTACATGCTGGGACATTGCTAAAAAAAAAAAAAAAACTCAAGGGGACTCAGAGCTCCATCAGGCCACCACTTTGCTAAAGACTGTCAGTTCTGGCTGGGACACAATCAAAGTTTCTGCCTTTTTTGTAGTAGTCTAGAGAAGGAAAATTGCCCTCAATTGTTACTCTGCAATCAAGCTGGGCATCCCATAATCCCTTTACCCTATCCAAGTTAAATTCCCTCATAAATCCTAAAAACCAAGCCCATGGACTTTGTGTCTGGATACAAGTTGGAAAATTCATGTTGCCTGGCTGTGCTGGAAATAAGAGGGACCCAAAACCAGCAGCTCTCAAGATGATGGCGCTACATTAGACTTTTACATGAAATGTAACATCTTGTGAATGAAATTCTGTTATGCACAGGGCAATATAGGGGACAGAATTTCAGGCATAACCCTTATGGAAACTACATTTAACCTTGTGTGTGGCCAAAGGTTTTTGATAATTCAAAATTTTCAAATGAATAATAAATTAATTATTTACCTTAAACAAGGCTTCCACAACAGTGTTGCGTTACATATGTTACACATATACACTGCTCAAAAAAATTAAAGGAACACTTTTTAATCAGAGTATAGCATCAAGTCAGTTAAACTCCTGGGATATTGATCTGGTAAGTTAAGTAGCAGAGAGGGGTTGTTAATCAGTTTCAGCTGCTTTGGGGTTAATGAAATTAACAACAGGTGCACTAGATGGGCAACAATGAGACCATCCCCAAAACAGGAATGGCTTTACAGGTGGAGGCCACTGATATTTTTTTCCCTACTCCTCTTTTCTGTTTTCCACTAGTTTTGCATTTGGCTAGGGTCAGTGTCACTACTGGTAGCATGAGTCAATACCTGAACCCTACAGAGGTTGCACAGGCAGTCCAACGCCTTCAGGATGGCACATCAATACATGCCATTGCCAGAAGGTTTGCTGTGTCTCCCAGCACAGTCAGGCAGTTACTCTAGGATGAGCACTGCAAAGCCCTACAAAATTACCTCCAGCAGGCCACTGGTGTGAATGTCTCTGTCCAAATCAGAAACAAACTTCATAAGGGTGGCCCGAGGGCCAAACATCCTCTGGTGGGCCCTGTGCTAACTACCCGGCGCCATAGAGCTAGATTAGCATTTGCCATTGAACACCAGAATTGGCAGATCTGCAACTGGCACCCTGTGCTTTTCACAGATGAGAGCAAGTTTACCCTGAGTACATGTGACAGACATGAAAGGGTCAGGGGAAGCCATGGAGAATGTTATGCTGCCTGTAATATCATTCAGCATGACTGTTTTGTGGTGGGTTAGTGATGGTCTGGGGAGGCATATCCATGGATGAACGCACAGACCTCTACAGGCTAGACAATGGAAATCTGACTGCCAGTAAGTATCTGGATGAAATCCTTGGACCCATTGTCAGACCCTGAACTGGTGCAGTGGGTCCTGGGTTCCTCCTGCTGCATGACATGCCCGGCCTCATACTGTGAGAGTATGCAGGCAGTTCCTGGAGGATGAAGGAATTGATACCATTGAATGGCTCCCATGTTTGCTTGACCTAAATCCAATAGACCACCTCTGGGATATCATGTTTCAGTCCATCCGATGCCACCAGGTTGCTCCTCATACTGTCCAGGAGCTCAGTGATGCCCTGGTCCAGATCTGGGAGGAAAAACCCGAGGACACAATCTGTTGTCTAATTAGGAGCATGCCCAGATGTTGTCAGGCATGCATACAAGCACATGGGGGCCATACAAACTACTCAGTACATTATGTATATTTTCCAAATCTTGTTTTTAAAGCCCAACTTTGGGCAAAAAACCCTAAAAAAACAACTGAGGAAATCAATGGTGGAGAAGGATCTGGGAGTTCTGGTAGATCACACGCTTAATAATGGCATGCAATACCAAGCTGTGGTTTATAAAGTGAGCAAAATCCTCTCTTGTATTAAAAGAGGTATAGACTTCAGAGAGAGAGAGAGAGAGAGAGAGAGAGAGAGAGAGAGAGAGAGAGATAATTTTGCCCCTGTACAAATCATTAGTAACACCTAATCTGGAATATGTAGTTCAGTTTTGGGCACCAATTCACAAAAAGAACATTAGGGAACTGGAGAAAGTACAGAGAAGGGCAACCAAACTGATAAGAGACATGGAGGAACTCAGCTATGAGGAAAGATTAGAGGAACTGAATGTATTCTCTCTTGAGAAGAGGAGAGTAAGGGATATATGATCAACATGTATAAATACATAAGTGGTTCATATAGTGAACTTGGTGTAGAGTTATTCACCCTGACGTCATCATGGAGAACAAGAGGGCACTCTTTATGTCTGGAGGAAAATAAATTAAAACTCCAAATACGGAAAGGTTTCTTCACAGTAAGAGCTGTGAAAATGTGGATTGGACTTCATCAAGAGTTAGTTCCGGCCAGCTCAGTGGATTGCATTAAAAAAGGCATGGATTCTTTCTTGGATACACAGAATATAACTGGTTACTAACATTTATAGGTAAAGTTGATCTAGGGAATGTCCAATTGCTTCTCGGGGAATCAGGAAGGAATTTTTTCCCCTGCAGGAGCAAATTGGATCATTCTTTTCTGGGTTTTTTGCCTTCCTCTGGATCAACTGTGGGTGTAGGATTATAACTTTTTTTTTTATGGTTTAACTGGATTGTCTTTTTTCAGCCAGACTAACTATGTAACTATGTAAGTCCGATCAGACAGCCTTTTTACACAATTCAGAGGATTAACCCCTTAGGTTCCACAGTCAGTATAACAAGCATGCTTTACTGCATAAACAGACTGATTTTACTGTTGTGTGTTTAGTAACACTTCAAATTACACAGAATCCAATTTCCTCATTGTTACCTCTCTGCCATCTTCTGCCGACAGTCTAAAGGAATCTTTTTATTCAAATGAGAAAGCCATGCAATGATGTATTTTGGAGTCACTACTCCTGCAAAAACATCTGACCATTTTATAAAAAATTACAACCCTTTGCTCCACCAGATTGGCTAACATAAAAGGAAAATAACTAACAAAAACTATCTTGGTTTGAGTGTGCAGCAGTACTCATAATAAATACCGTATTTTTCGCTCCATAAGACGCACCTGACCAGAGACTGCGGGCACAGTACAGGAGATGACCAGAGACTGCAGACACAGTACAGGAGATGACCAGAGACTGCAGACACAGTACAGGAGATGACCAGAGACTGCAGACACAGTACAGGAGATGACCAGAGACTGCAGACACAGCACAGGAGATGACCAGAGACTGCGGACACAGTACAGGACATGACCAGAGACTGCGGACACAGTACAGGACATGACCAGAGACTGCGGACATAGTACAGGACATGACCAAGAGACTGCAGACACAGTATAGATGACCAAGAGACTGCAGAGAGTACAGGGGATGATCAAGAGACTGCAGAAAGTACAGGGGATGATCAAGAGACTGCAGACAGTACAGGTGATGATCAAGAGACTGCAGACAGTACAGGTGATGATCAAGAGACTGCAGACAGTACAGGGGATGATCAAGAGACTGCAGACAGTACAGGGGATGATCAAGAGACTGCAGACAGTACAGGGGATGATCAAGAGACTGCGAATCTTTGGGGTGGGAGGGGAGCGGGTACCTGAATTTGACAGGTATCCACTCCCACTTCCACGGAGTTGTTCTCCCTTTCATGTGGGCACCCAGCTGTGACAGCTGGGTGCCCACTGCTCATGCGCGAGAAGCACTGCACTTTGTGAATGGCCCAGCATCTTCTAGGACCTGTCATGTGTCCCAGAAGACGCCAGACCATTCACAAAGCACAGCGCTTCTCGCGCATGTGCAGTGGGCATCCGGTTGTCACAGATGCCGGCACGGGAAGACTGTACAGCGCTGGACCTAGGAACAGATAAGGTCCTGCTGCAGAGAAGAGCTGAATGGCCGGCCCGGTATTCTGACATGGTGGTGGAAATACCAGACTGGCCGCTCCATATGACGCACTGACATTTTCCCCCCTTTTTGGGGGGAAAAAAGTGCATCTTATGAAGCGAAAAAAAAGGTAATTGCCTGCTTGGATTGAGTCACCTTGAAAAGCTGAATACTCCAATACCAAACCTACCAAGGACAACTCTTAAATTAAATCAGTCCCCATCATGACTCCAAACTGGTTATTTTCAAGAGAGAGAGAAAGAGCGAGAGAGAGAGAGAGAGAGAGCGAGAGAGAGAGAGAGAGAGAGAGAGAGAGAGAGAGATGGAGAGCGCGAGCGAGGAGAGAGAGAGAGAGAGAGCGAGAGACAGAGCAAGAAAAAGAAAAGTGTGAGCGAGAGAGAAAGAGCGAGCAAAAGAGCAAGAGCATGAGAGAAAGCGTGAGAGAGAGAAAGAGCGCGGTGAAGGAAGGGGAGAGCAAGAGAGAGAAAGAGCACAAGAGCAAGAGAGAAAGAGCACAAGAGCAAGAGAGAAAGAGCACAAGAGCAAGAGAGATCAAGAAAGAGAAAGAGGCGCGAAAGACAAAGCGCGCGAGAGAGAAAGCGCGCGAGAGAGAAAGCGGCGCGAGAGAGCAAGAGCGCGAAGAGAGCAAGAGCGGGAGGAGAGGGAGGGAGAGGGGAGGGGGGGGGAGTGAGAGGGGGAGGCGAGACAGAGCGAGAAAAAGAGTGGGCAAGAGGGAGCGAGCAAAAGAGCAAGAGGGAGAGAAAGCGAGAGAAAGAGCAAGAGAGAGAAATAGAGGAGAGAGAGAAAGAGCATGAGAAAAAGAGGGGGGAGGGGGGGGGGGCGGGGAGAGCGCGGGGAGAAATAGGGGAGAGCGCGGGGGCGCGGGGGGGGGGGGGGAGGGGGGAGAGAGAAAGGGGGGGTGGAGGGGAGCGGGGGGGGGGAGCGCGAGAGGGGGAGCGCGAGAGCCGGAGGAAGAGCGGGGAGGGGGGGGGCGAGAGGCGGGGGGGGAGGGAGGGGAGGGAAGAGGGAGGCCGTGAGGAAGAGCGGGAGAAGGGTGAGGAAGAGCGCGGGGGGAGGAAGAGCGCGAGGGACCCGTGAGGAAGGGCGAGGGGGGGGGAGGGGGGGCGGGGGGCCGAGAGAGGGGGGAGGGAGGAAAGAGCGCGGAGAGAAGAGCGGGAGGAAAGGGGGGGGGAGAGAAAGGGGGGGAGGGGGGGGAGGGGGGGAGGGGGAGAGGGGGGAGAAAGAGCGGGGGAGAAAGAGAAAGAGCGAGAGGGAAAGAGCGAGAAAAAGAGCTAGAGGGGGGGGGGGAGAAAAAGAGGGGGAGGGTGAGAGAAAGCGAGAGGGGGAGGGGGAAAGAGAGAGCAATAGAGAGGGGGGCGAGGAGGAGAGGCGGGGGGGGGGGGGGGAGGGGGGGGGGAGGGGGAGAGCTGCGGGGAGGGGGAGAGCGGGGAGGGGGAGAGGGGCGGAAGGAGGAGGGGGGGGGGGGGGAGAGGGGCGAGAGAGAGAGCGCGGGAGAGAGAGAAAGAGCGCGAGAGAGGAAAGAGCGGAGAGGGGGGAGCGCGGGGGGAGAGAGAAAGAGGGCGAGAGAGAAAGAGCGCGGAGAGAGAAAGAGCGCAAGGGAGAAAGAGCGGGGGAGAAAGGGGGGGCGGGAGAGGGAAAGAGTGAGGAGCGAGAAAGAGTGAGAAGATCCGGCACCATATATGGAATACTTGATTTCACCCCAAAGTCCAGAATCCAAGTCGGTTGCCTTAACAGGGTAGAAATACAATAAAATAATCAAGTTAAACTAGAGTTCATAAGCCAAGGGAGTCATTTTGAAAAGGGTTGTAGTCTAAATATGTCATTACAAGAAATCTCCACTCAAGAATTCTTTACAAATTGACCAAAATAGACATACATATCATAGACTAGATACCCAAAATATCATTGAACCAGCAAAACACAAATGCTCCTGCGCTTGGGGATGGACTCGATGCAGGCTACAACCACATAAGAATGTTATGGAACATGCACACCTTGCTGCCCTCAAATAGACCGGGGGAATCCAAATATACTGAACGAGGGAAAAAAAAACAGAGGACGCACAGGCCTAGTGCATTATCTTAAAAAATTTTTAATAAAAAATAAAGTATGTGTTGTACTCACAAACGACAATATAGTCAAGACAACATCATAAAGAACAGCTGGGTCAACACCGTGCTGAGTAACTGAAGAGGAGGCAAGTCCTCGAAACGCGTCAGCCTATTGGATGTCTACACTCCCTATTGCGGACTGTTACTCAGCGCGGTGTTGACCCAGCTGTTCTGTATGATGTGCCTTGACTATATTGTCGTTTGTGAGTACAACACATACTTTTATTTGTTATTAAACATTTTTTATGGTAATGCACTAGGCCTGTGCGCCCTCTGTTTTTTCTTTCCCCACCCAAAATATCATGATCTGATGGGCTGAATATAACACTCTGTAGGCACATATCAATTTGGAGGACGTGAGTCCATTAAAAGTGGGAGTAAACTCTCACTGGACACTTGTACCTACAGGTATGCACTGTTTAGGAGATATTCTGTGTCCCTTTAGCTGGTGACGTCACTGGCGCATGTGCTTTGAAGGAACTGCATAACTGTGCTGTTCCTTCAGAGCTTGGTGCCGCGGCTGAGACTCTCACTCACATGCGTGGGAGTGACATCATTTGTGGCTCGGCCAATCAAGCAAGCCTGAAAACCTGAAAGGAAGACCGGGTGAAGATGGATACATACTAGTGCATTATGACAACCTTGCAGGGAGATTTTTTTTTTCTTTTTCAGGGCCTGTTTACTACCACTTTAAGAGGTACATACAGCTTAGTATACAGCAAGTGTAGAGTGAAGTCCACAAAACAGATCGCTATACTACACAATATCGGTAACGGAAGCTAACACAAGGTAAGACTGAATATGGTATTCATTTAGAGATAACAAATAAGTCAGTTTAAAGTCAGTTAGCACATCCCTTTGACATATAATGTTGTTCCACAAAATATTCTATTTGTATGTCCAATTCACTTTGAAAGGTGAAAATAGATATTCCAAGCAATGTACACATTAATTCAACACGAAGCAACCTGAAGGAGCTGTCTATGAAGAAGTGATTGAGCAGCACCTAAGAAGATTTAGTGCACCTGTCTAGACAGCAGCACTTAAAGAATTACTGTCCATGAGGATCAAGCTTTATAACTTAACTGCAAATAAAAACATTGGCTACAAAGCTCATTGATATCTAATAATTAGTACCCTATGTAAAAAATTGTAGGCCAACATAACTGTTTTACCATACCCCAACAAAAATCATGTCAGATTTTTGCCAGTAATGCATACAATACACAAAAAACAATGCCATGGCATTGTAATTAGAGATGAGCGAAGTATTCAAAAATTCGATTCGGCTGATTCGGCGAATTCGAGGAATAAATTCGATTAGATGCGAATATATTCGCTGCGAATTTAACTTATAAAAGGGTGTTTCTAGGCTTCAGAGAGCCTTCATATTAGTGCAGAACACTGTACCTTTAATTTAAATGCCCTTGGAGTCTGCTGGGGAAGAGAAATAATACTGTCAGTCAGTATGACATGCAGATGAGTGCCGTCGATCTTAGAATCACAGCACACTTCACTCATTTGGGCAGTCACGGGGCCAAAACCAGAGTGTGGAGCCACAGTGTGGCGGTGGAGGCAGCAGCAATGGGAGGCCATAACAGCACCCTATGACAAAAATGGAAACCACCAGCAGTGTGAGGAGACCTGAAAGTGGCACATGGCAGAGTGTGGCGATGGAGACAGCAGCAGCAATAACCTGGCAACAGCAGAGTGGGAGGCCGTACAGGGACCCATGAGACACTCTGGACCTGGCAGCAGCATGAAGAGGCGGTACAGGGGCCCATGGCAGATTACGGGCCTGGCAGCAGCAATGGGAGGCCCGTAATCTTCCAGCACCCTATGACAAAATGGAACACACCAGCAGTGTGAGGAGACCTGAAAGTGGCACATGGCAGAGTGTGGCGATGGAGACAGCAGCAATGGGAGGCCGTACAGGACCCATGAGACACTCTGGACCTGGCAGCAGCATGAGGAGGCGGTACGGGGGGGCCCATGGCAGATTACGGGGGCCTGGCAGCAGCAATGGGAGGCCCGTAATCTGCCAGCACCCTATGACAAAATGGAACACACCAGCAGTGTGAGGAGACCTGAAAGTGGCACATGGCAGAGTGTGGCGATGGAGACAGCATCAATGGGAGGCCGTACAGGGACCCATGAGACACTCTGGACCTGGCAGCAGCATGAGGAGGCGGTACAGGGGCCCATGGCAGATTACGGGCCTGGCAGCAGCAATGGGAGGCCCGTAATCTGCCAGCACCCTATGACAAAATGGAACCCACCAGCAGTGTGAGGAGACCTGAAAGTGGCACATGGCAGAGTGTGGCGATGGAGACAGCAGCAATGGGAGGCCGTACAGGGACCCATGAGAGACTCTGGACCTGGCAGCAGCATGAGGAGGCGGTACGGGGGCCCATGGCAGATTACGGGCCTGGCAGCAGCAATGGGAGGCCCGTAATCTGCCAGCACCCTATGACAAAAAATGGAACACCACCAGCAGTGTGAGGAGACCTGAAAGTGGCACATGGCAGAGTGTGGCGATGGAGACAGCAGCAATGGGAGGCCGTACAGGGACCCATGAGAGACTCTGGACCTGGCAGCAGCATGAGGAGGCGGTACGGGGGCCCATGGCAGATTACGGGCCTGGCAGCAGCAATGGGAGGCCCGTAATCTGCCAGCACCCTATGACAAAAAATGGAACACACCAGCAGTGTGAGGAGACCTGAAAGTGGCACATGGCAGAGTGTGGCGATGGAGACAGCAGCAATGGGAGGCCGTACAGGGACCCATGAGACACTGTGGACCTGGCAGCAGCATGAGGAGGCGGTACGGGGGGCCCATGGCAGATTACGGGCCTGGCAGCAGCAATGGGAGGCCCGTAATCTGCCAGCACCCTATGACAAAAAATGGAACACACCAGCAGTGTGAGGAGACCTGAAAAGTGGCACATGGCAGAGTGTGGCGATGGAGACAGCAGCAATGGGAGGCCGTACAGGGACCCATGAGAGACTCTGGACCTGGCAGCAGCAGCATGAGGAGGCGGTACGGGGGCCCATGGCAGATTACGGGCCTGGCAGCAGCAATGGGAGGCCCGTAATCTGCCAGCACCCTATGACAAAAAAATGGAACACACCAGCAGTGTGAGGAGACCTGAAAGTGGCACATGTTTGGGGCATGATTCATGGCGGATTTAGTCAGTTGTGTGTCAGGAACTGGTGGTTTGAAATCCAGACTAATCCACGCCTGATTCATTTTCACAAACGTGAGTCTCTCCACACTTTGGGTGGACAGTCGTGTCCTCCGCGGAGTTACAATACCTCCTGCCGCACTAAACACGCGCTCCGATGCCACGCTACTGGCCGGGCATGACAGCCTTTCAAGGGCAAATTCAGCTAGTTGGGGCAAAAAGGTCAAGTTTCGTTGCCCAGTAGTCAAGGGGATTGTCTACCTCGGTTGGCAGGGTGCTGTCCAAGTAGGCCCAAGCCTGTTGTTTGAGGTCCTGCTCCAGGTCCACCTGATGCTGCTGCTGCTGCTGCTGCGGCTGGTTAGTAGTTTTTCCTCACTGCGCTGGTGAAGAAAGCTACTCATCATCGACTGCAGACTGAGGCAGCCGCTGCTGGTGGAGAGCTGCCACTGCTCCTACCACCCCACCCCCCCTCCCCTGCTGCCATGGCAGCGGAACGCGAGCGCACAGGGCCCACAGTGTCTGAGGATGGACGTTGGCGCAGAAAGGCAGAGACCAACTGACTACATAGGTGGTTTTTATAGTACGTTTTATTTTGGCCTCCCTCTCAGCAGGTGTGAAAAAGGCCACCATTTTTGAACGGTAGCGAGGGTCCAACAAGGTGGACAGCCAAAAGTCATCCCTCTGTCTGATGGTTATTATTCGGCTGTCGCTACGCAAGCAACCGAGCATGCTATGGGCCATTTGTGCCAAGGAATGCGAGGGACTCCCTGCCTCCATCTCCACAGCATACTGCCACGGTGCGTCTGGGTCCTCTGTCTCCTCCTCCTCCTCCTCTACCAGATGCTCCTGCTCCTCCACTCCTGTCCGCTGAGTGGAAAAACCACCCATTTCACTCAATAATTCCTGAGCACCAATGTCCTCCTCTACCTCCTCCTCTTCTTCCTGTCCTGCCCCCACAGGGGTCATGTGGCGTTGAGATCTGTGCGCCACGTCTACCGCACCCTGACCAGCCATTGTTAACAGCATTTGTTCCAGGACGTGCAACAGAGGAATGACGTCGTTCATCCCATAGTCCTGCCGACTCACGAATAGCGTGGCCTCCTCAAAGGGCCTGAGCAAGCGGCAGGTGTCACGCATGAGCTGCCAATGGCTGACATCGAAGTTACACAGGGGAGTACCTTTATCCGCTTGTAACATCAGGAAATCGGTGATGGCCTTTCGCTGTTCGTAAAGGCGGTCTAACATGTGTAGGGTTGAATTCCACCTTGTTGCAACGTCGCAGATCAGGCGATGCTGTGGAATTCCGTTCTGCCGCTGCAGCTCAAGGAGGGTGTGCTTTGCGGTGTAGGAATGGCTGAAATGCATGCAAAGTTTACGTGACATTTTAAGGATGTCTTGCAGTGGGATGGTGGATTTTAGGAACCGCTTGACAACCAGATTGAACACGTGAGCCATGCATGGCGCATGGCACAACCTTCCTTGACGCAGAGCAGACACCATGTTCTTTCCGTTGTCGGTCAACATGGTTCCGATTTTCAGTTTGCGCGGAGACAGCCATCTGTCGATTTCTCTGTTCATTACACTCAGAAGTTCCTCCCCTGTGTGACTACGTTCGCCAAGGCATACCAGGTGCAGCACAGCGTGACACCGTTGCGCCCTGCACATGTGATATGCCGGTCGGGTAATGGGACTTGGCACGGGGGTGGCGGCTGCTAGGACACGGCGGAAGAAGAGGTGGTAGAGGCGGACATCTTTTGTGGACCAAGGACGTGCAAACGTGGAGGCAAAAGCGGCGTGACCTGTCCAAGTTGCTGGTGCGGCTGTGCCGGCACCACGTTCACCCAGTGGGCCGTAAATGACATGTACTGTCCCTGACCGTAGTTACAGCTCCACACGTCGGCGCTGCTGCCGTGCACTTTGGCAGAGACCGACATGCTCAAAGACTGGCCCACCATCTCTTCTACATGTGAATGCAGGGCTGGCACTGCCTTTTTGGCGAAGAAATGCCGGCTTGGCACTCTCTCCACCGCGGCGCGGCACAAGCCATCATTTCTCGGAAAGGTGCTGAGTCCACCACTTGGAAAGGGAGGGACTGCAGCACCAGCAACTTGGACAGGAGGACGTTCAGCTTTTTGCACCGTCGGGTGCGTGCTCGCAAACTGTTGTCTCTTGGAAACGGATTCCAAGAAAGACTGCTGACGGAATCCGTGAAGAGGAGTAGCAGGAGAAGGAGCATCTGAACGAGCGGAAGATGCCAACGAGCGACAACTCCCCTCAGCAGAGGTGTTGGAGCCTTGACTGGCTGATAGAGGGCGATTGACGTCGGGTGACGGAGCAAGTAACGGAGCGGGTGATGGAGCGGGGGCTGGGGCAGGCAGAACCGCCGTATCTTTATCACGGTTTTCCCAGGCCACCAAATGGCGACGCTGCATATGCTGACGCAACGCTGTAGTCCCAACATGGGCCCCCTGGCCACGCTTGACTTTCTGGCCACATAGTCGACATACGGCTACTTTACTACGTTTACTTCCTCGGCGGCTTGACGAAAAATTGCCACACCGCCGAGTAGGAACTTTTTGCCCCCGCTACTCCTCACTGGCTGACTGCTACTTCCTCCGTGCACACCGGCACCACTACTGGCCGTGGTGGTAGGCTGCAGTGGAGCTGGTGCTCTACTCCGTGGCCGTTTGCTCCACTGACACTGCTGCTGCGACCCTGCTGCCTCCTGGGCAACCCACCGACTGTTTTGCTCGCTGCCAAGCTGCACCCTCTTCTCCTGATGATGCGGAAGCAATAGCCTGATGACGACGAGGCTGCCAAGTGCGATCAGCCTCATCATCATCAATTAGGGTCTCCGCCTCACTACTAGCCCCCTCGGCTGCGTGTGGGTCAGGAGACAGACCTGTCTCTAGACCGGCTACCGAGCCACTCTCCTCGCCAGTACTTCTTCGCCTGGCTGCTGAAGAGGCGGATGTCTCTCCCCCCCCGTTCCTGACCGCCCTCTGTTAGCTCTTCCTCACTGTACAGTGGGGCTGAGCCCACAGCATGCGATACTTCGCTTGGTGAGGGAACACCAAAGGACAGGGGCAGGTAGAGGACACGTGATTTCAGTGGGCTTGCTCCCGGGCCATGCCAACTAACGGTTGTGTCTGACGTACCCACCGACCGTTGGCTGTGGTGTCAGAGGTGACCTGGGAAGAGGAAGACGACCGAGCCAACCAATCGATGACGGCAGGGTTGTCGGTGGAGACACGACCGCTGGATGACACCGGGAGCACTGGCCTCTGGCTGCGACTAGTGCTGCCTCGACCCCTTCCTCTGCTGCCACGTCTGCTCGCTCGCTCCTAAAACATTGCCTCCTCTGCCACTCCTCTGCATGTTGTCTGACATACTCTTTAATTCAACGATTCTGTGTCCCTGAGTAACAATTCTGTGTCCCTGAGTAACAATTCTGTGTGTCCCTGAGTAACAATTCTGTGTCCCTGAGTAACAATTCTGTGTCCCTGAGTAACAATTGTCCCTCAGTAACAATTCTGTGTCCCTGTCCCTCAGTAACAATTCTGTGTCCCTCAGTAACAATTCTGTGTCCCTCAGTAACAATTCTGTGTCCCTCAGTAACAATTCTGTGTCCCTGAGTAACAATTCTGTGTCTGTCCCTGAGTAACAATTCTGTGTCTGTCCCTCAGTAACAATTCTGTGTGTCCCTCAGTAACAATTCTGTGTCCCTCAGTAACAATTCTGTTCTGTGTCCCTCAGTAACAATTCTGTGTGTCCCTCAGTAACAATTCTGTGTCCCTCAGTAACATTTCTGTGTCCCTCAGTAACAATTCTGTGTCCCTGAGTAACAATTCTGTGTAACTGTCCCTGAGTAACAATTCTGTGTCCCTCAGTAACAATTCTGTGTGTCCCTCAGTAACAATTCTGTGTCCCTCAGTAACAATTCTGTGTCTGTCCCTCAGTAACAATTCTGTGTCTGTGTCCCTCAGTAACAATTCTGTGTCCCTCAGTAACAATTCTGTGTCTGTGTCCCTGAGTAACAATTCTGTGTGTCCCTGAGTAACAATTCTGTGTGTGTCCCTGAGTAACAATTCTGTGTCCCTCAGTAACAATTCTGTGTCCCTGAGTAACAATTCTGTGTCCCTCAGTAACAATTCTGTGTCCCTGAGTAACAATTCTGTGTCTGTCCCTGAGTAACAATTCTGTGTCCCTCAGTAACAATTCTGTGTCCCTCAGTAACACAATTCTGTGTCCCTCAGTAACAATTCTGTGTCTGTCCCTGAGTAACAATTCTGTGTCTGTCCCTGAGTAACAATTCTGTGTCCCTGAGTAACAATTCTGTGTGTCCCTGAGTAACAATTCTGTGTCCTGTCCCTGAGTAACAATTCTGTGTCTGTCCCTCAGTAACAATTCTGTGTCTGTGTCCCTCAGTAACAATTCTGTGTGTCCCTCAGTAACAATTCTGTGTGTCCCTCAGTAACAATTCTGTGTCCCTCAGTAACAATTCTGTGTCTGTCCCTGAGTAACAATTCTGTGTCCTGTGTCAGTAACAATTCTGTGTCCCTCAGTAACAATTCTGTGTCCCTCAGTAACAATTCTGTGTCCCTCAGTAACAATTCTGTGTCTGTCCCTGAGTAACAATTCTGTGTGTCCCTCAGTAACAATTTCTGTGTCCCTCAGTAACAATTCTGTGTCCCTCAGTAACAATTCTGTGTCCCTCAGTAACAATTCTGTGTGTCCCTCAGAACAATTCTGTGTCCCTCAGTAACAATTCTGTGTCCCTGAGTAACAATTCTGTGTGTCCCTGAGTAACAATTCTGTGTCCCTCAGTAACAATTCTGTGTCCCTCAGTAACAATTCTGTGTCCCTCAGTAACAATTCTGTGTCCCTCAGTAACAATTCTGTGTCCCTCAGTAACAATTCTCAGTGTCTGTGTCCCTGAGTAACAATTCTGTGTGTCCCTGAGTAACAATTCTGTGTCCCTGAGTAACAATTCTGTGTCCCTGAGTAACAATTCTGTGTCCCTCAGTAACAATTCTGTGTCCCTCAGTAACAATTCTGTGTCCCTCAGTAACAATTCTGTGTCCCTCAGTAACAATTCTGTGTCTGTCCCTGAGTAACAATTCTGTGTCTGTCCCTGAGTAACAATTCTGTGTGTCCCTGAGTAACAATTCTGTGTCCCTCAGTAACAATTCTGTGTCCCTCAGTAACAATTCTGTGTCTGTCCCTGAGTAAAATGTCCCTTCTGTGTCTGTCCCTCAGTAACAATTCTGTGTCTGTCCCTGAGTAACAATTCTGTGTGTCCCTCAGTAACAATTCTGTGTCCCTCAGTAACAATTCTGTGTCCCTCAGTAACAATTCTGTGTCCCTGAGTAACAATTCTGTGTCTGTCCCTGAGTAACAATTCTGTGTCCCTCAGTAACAATTCTGTGTCCCTCAGTAACAATTCTGTGTCCCTCAGTAACAATTCTGTGTGTCCCTGAGTAACAATTCTGTGTCCCTCAGTAACAATTCTGTGTCCCTCAGTAACAATTTCTGTGTCCCTCAGTAACAATTCTGTGTCCCTCAGTAACAATTCTGTGTCCCTCAGTAACAATTCTGTGTCCCTAAGTAAATTCTGTGTCCCTCAGTAACAATTCTGTGTCCCTCAGTAACAATTCTGTGTGTCCCTCAGTAACATTCTGTGTCCCTCAGTAACAATTCTGTTCTGTCCCTGAGTAACAATTCTGTGTCTGTCCCCTGAGTAACAACTGTGTCCCTGTCCCTGAGTAACAATTCTGTGTCTGTCCCTCAGTAACAATTCTGTGTCCCTCAGTAACAATTCTGTGTCCCTGAGTAACAATTCTGTGTGTGTCCCTCAGTAACAATTCTGTGTCCCTCAGTAACAATTCTGTGTCCCTCAGTAACAATTCTGTGTCCCTCAGTAACAATTCTGTGTCCCTCAGTAACAATTCTGTGTCTGTCCCTCAGTAACAATTCTGTGTCCCTCAGTAACAATTCTGTGTGTCCCTCAGTAACAATTCTGTGTCCCTCAGTAACAATTCTGTGTCTGTCCCTCAGTAACAATTCTGTGTGTCCCTCAGTAACAATTCTGTGTCCCTCAGTAACAATTCTGTGTCCCTCAGTAACAATTCTGTGTCTGTCCCTCAGTAACAATTCTGTGTCCCTCAGTAACAATTCTGTGTCTGTCCCTCAGTAACAATTCTGTGTCTGTCCCTCAGTAACAATTCTGTGTCTGTCCCTGAGTAACAATTCTGTGTCTGTGTCCCTGTTCTGTGTCCCTGAGTAACAAATTCTGTGTCCCTGAGTAACAATTCTGTGTCCCTGAGTAACAATTCTGTGTCCCTAAGTAACAATTCTGTGTCTGTCCCTGAGTAACAATTCTGTCTGTCCCTCAGTAACAATTCTGTGTCTGTCCCTCAGTAACAATTCTGTGTCTGTCCCTGAGTAACAATTCTGTGTCTGTCCCTGAGTAACAATTCTGTGTCTGTCCTCAGTAACAATTCTGTGTCTGTCCCTCAGTAACAATTCTGTGTCTGTCCCTCAGTAACAATTCTGTGTCTGTCCCTCAGTAACAATTCTGTGTCTGTCCCTCAGTAACAATTCTGTGTCTGTCCCTCAGTAACAATTCTGTGTCTGTCCCTGAGTAACATTTCTGTGTCTGTCCCCTGAGTAACAATTCTGTGTCCCCTCAGTAACAATTCTGTGTCTGTCCCTCAGTAACAATTCTGTGTCCCTCAGTAACAATTCTGTGTCCCTCAGTAACAATTCTGTGTCTGTCCCTCAGTAACAATTCTGTGGCCCTAAGTAACGGTTCTGTGTGCCCTAAGTAACAATTCTGTGTGGCCCTAAGTAACGTTTCTGTTGCCCTAAGTAACGTTTCTGTGGCCCAAAGTAACGATTCTGTGGCCCTAAGTAACGTTTCTGTGGCCCTAAGTAACGATTTCTGTGGCCCTAAGTAACGGTTCTGTGGCCCTAAGTAACGGTTCTGTGGCCCTAAGTAATGTGTTCTGTGGCCCTAAGTAACGGTTCTGTGTCCCTAAGTAACGTTTCTGTGGCCCTAAGTAACGTTTCTGTGGCCCTAAGTAACATTTCTGTGCCCTAAGTAACGGTTCTGTGGCCCTAAGTAACGGTTCTGTGTGCCCCTAAGTAACGTTTCTGTGGCCCCTAAGTAACGTTTCTGTGTCCCTAACTCTCTCCCTCAATACAGCCAGGTCTGCCTCTCTTGAATGACTGGAGGCCAATTTATAGCTCGACCATTACACAGTGCTGGCTGGCTGCTGATTGGCTAATGCGATCACATGTCATGAATGAATGCATTATGGGTCAGCGCGCCTTGTCTGCGCGCCTTCCCAGAGATCCCCGCTCCGTCGCCGCACATGTCGCCGCCATTTTTGGAAAAATTTCGAAATTTTCCTAACATTCGAAACGAATTCCACTTCGCCAAGTTCGATTCGCTCATCTCTAATTGTAATGCATTTAAATGAAATAGGGAAATGTAACAAAATTTGTCAAGTGACTGCAGTGAATAGAAAGTATGTCACTCAGTGTTCATTGAAGAACAAAAACAGGGGCTTTATATTGAAGTCAGTAGTAATTATTGTCACCAACAATTAAAGGAACATAAAATGAAAATGGATGCTGTGAAAATGACCACATGTAGATGAAAATTCAGAGCAAAATAATTATTCCACAGTTTTAAGTTTAAGCCTTACTTTATTCGTTATATGAGACTCATAACTAGAGATGAGCGAATCGAACTTGGCGAAGTGGAATTCGTTTCGAATATTAGGAAAAAATCGAATTTTTTCCCGATCGGACCCGATTTTCATCCCTTCTACAGCCGGCAAAAAGTGTCCCTACAGAGAGCTCCGCTATTTCTGACAGTTCTCTGACAGTTCCTTCACATTTACAGCGGTTGAAACATTGTATCTATTTGTTTCCATTTAGGATACAGATGTTTTTATTCGGAAACAAATAGATACAATGTTTCAACCGCTGTAAATGTGAAGGAACTGTCAGAGAACTGTCAGAAATAGCGGAGCTCTCTGCAGATACACTTTTTGCTGTACTGGAATTCTTCTTCTTCTTCTTCCTCTTCCTCTTCCTCTTCTTCATCCTCTTCCTCATCCTCTTCTTCTACTTCTTCTTCTTCATCCTCATCTTCATCCTCTTCCTCATCCTCTTCTTCTTCTTCATCCTCTTCCTCATCCTCATCCTCTTCTTCTTCTTCATCCCTCTTCCTCATCCTCTTCTTCTTCTTCATCCTCTTCCTCTTCTTCATCCTCATCCTCTTCCTCTTCATCTCTTCTTCTTCTTCCCCCGTGACTGCCCAAATGAGTGAAGTGTGCGGTGATTCTAAGATCGACGGCACTCATCTGCATGTCATACTGACTGACAGTATTATTTCTCTTCCCCTTCCCCCCAGACTCCAAGGGCATTTAAATTAAAGGTACAGTGTTCTGCACTAAATATAAAGGCTCTCTGAAGCCTAGAAACCCTTTTAATAAGTTAAATTCGCAGCGAATAAATTCGCATCGAATCAAATTTATTCCGCAAATTCGGCGAATCAGCCGAATCGAATTTTTGAATAATTCGCTCATCTCTACTCATAACCCATAGCTTGCCATGCGTTTCTGGTGGGCTTTCAGTGAGATTTGATATTACAGATTACTTAAATAGATTTAAAGGGTAACTCCACTTTTGTGAAAAAATATAACATATAAGAACAAAATAATAGAGCATATACATTTGCTACACCAGCCATGTTGTAATTTAACTTTTTATTAAAATGACCTTTCCTTGCATTGCTGTAATTGTATATAACATTCAATGCAGTATGGCAACCAGGAGGCATTCTGTACACAGTTGGTGTACCTGACCAATCACAGCCTGTCTCTGGCACACATACCCTTCCATCTTAGTCTGCCTCTTCAACACATGCTCCCTGCTCAAACACAGCCTGCATCTTGCCTCAGGCTGACCATACTATGGAATCAGGGCTGGCACTACCACTAGGCAAACTAGGCAGTCACCTAGGGCACAGCACAGGTTTTCCTACTACTCTCTACCATGGCCAGATCTAGGGGGTTGCTGGGGTGGGCTAAACCCCCCAGATTTTAGTTGTGCTCTCCCAGGCCGGTCTTTCCATGAATGCTGTGCCTGGCTGATGAATGCCTTCTCCCATCCCCGTACACACCATGGCTGGGACAAGGGGAGAGCAACCTGGAGCAGTGAAGCCTGCAAAGGAAAATTACAGGAGAAAGCTGAGAGGTGCAGGCTGTGTGCTCTCCTCTGTCATTGGAGCAATCCTCTATAAAGCAGATGACACAGGATTGCTCTTACATCAGCATGTTCAGTGTTTGATTCAATCCCTGCGCCGTAAGATGAGCGGTCATTGGAGGAGATAGGGGGCAGGCTAGTCAAACTGTGTTTAGTCCAAGAGCAAGCCTGTGTCACCTGCTGTATGGAGGATTGCTTCACTGACAGGAGTGAGAGATCAGCACAACCCACACCTTTACCTGGTGTCCCACCTGTAAGTTCAAGGGGGGATTTGTGCTAGAAGGTGGTATTTGGGGGAGAGAATTTGTGCTAGGGTAAAAAATATAAAGGGGGAAATAGGTTGTGTGCTAGGAGGGGTGAAGATAAACTACAGGTGAAGTTTTATTTTTTGTGGGGGGAATGCAAGTACTGGTCTTGCCCAGAGTGTAAAATAGTCTAGCACTGGCCCTGTATGGAATACCAGTATGCTATGTGCTCTGATGCAAAACACCCTTGTACTTGCCACTCAAAAAAAATATTAAAAAAGAACGTCATATTTGACAAAACTGGTCAGGATGGGGCCACACATGTGACATCATTGCAATCTGGATGTGTCCTTGATGGTGATGTGATTAACAGTGCTGTATCTGCCCTTTTTTCTGTGTGTAAGTGCAGTTTCTAGTTTTTAATAAAGTTGTGCCATCTGGTTCACACTATGTGGATCATGGATTTTTTGAGAGTGGCAATTAGAAGGGAGTTTGGCATCAGAGGAAGTCCTGGCAACAGGCCCTGGGGGTCTTATTTATCCTTAATGTGAAAATCTGACATCTTTGGGTGGTTTTGCGTCTGATCTACTATCCAGTTGTTGTGTGTCCGACAGTGTGCTTCTATACATGCAAGTTATGATCTATTAATTTAGGAGATCATGGAACTTTGGTAAGCCTCCATATATTCATTTTTTGGTGACGGTTTATCACACTGGTGGAGGGTGCTGGATTTACTTGACTTCTCAGTGAAGAATGGGATCAACACTTGGATTTGTGCTAAAAGTGTTGTTTTTTTCCTTTGGTATTTGACTAATCTTTGCACTATAATGACTTTTAGCACAGTATTTTTAGTTATTTCTGACTAAGTTGATATCACTGCCTGCAGCTGTTTTTCACAACTATATTTGTTTGATTTATCGACCACTTGTGCGGTCTATTACCAATTTTTTTTGTTTATAATAAACAAGTGTGATGCTACTATAAGATGATAGGATTGCTGGAACGATAATTACTGATGTCTGGATAACCTCTGCACATTCTGTAGAAATAACATAGAAAATATATGAAAATCCAGCAACAAGTTGTAAAATCTAATCTTAATTAGCAACCCATCAAGACATAAGGGGGATTCAATACACAAAAAAGTTGACACATTTTAGCCCCCACACGGACCTTAATTGTAACCATTGTTTAGGACTAAGGACTGTGTGGGAGCTGAAACTTGACAACTTTTTTGTGTATTGAATCTCCATGTCTTGAATGGATTACTAATAAAGAAGTTTGGATTTTACAATGTGTTGTCGATTTTCGTATGTTGACTATCCAGGGGTTAATGCTTTGACTCAGCAACAATTATGCCTTTCTCATCTCTAAGCGCACAAGAAAAGCTTAAAATATTATGTTGGTGCTATTTTATTGTGAATGCAATTTGCATGCATATCATTTTCTAGCTAATAATTACTGGATGTACATTGTTCTAAGAGTGCAGTAATTGTACTTTGTGGTTAAATAAACTAGAGCAGTCCCCCTTGGGGATTGCACCCTTAAAATGTTATTATTTCAAAGTTCACTTCCTCTTTTAATTTGCCTCTTGTCTCTAGTTATACATCTCAACTACTTTAAAAGTGCACTGTTTGTTACTTTCATTAAATCAGAACACTAGGCATCTTTTAGGTTAGGAAAGATGGGAAAGGCAAAACAAACAAAAAACCCCAGCAAAGCATGATACACCTTTTTGCTCCTGCAGGGATAAAAAAAATTCCTTTCTTGATGTCCCCCGAGAGGCAATCGGATATTCCCTGGATCAATGTTACCTATAAATATTAGTTATCCAATTATATTCTGTTGTATCCAAGAAGTAATCCAGCCTTTTTTAAAGCAATTTACTAGAGCTGGCCAGAACCAACTCTCTAACGAGGGAGTCTATTCCACATTTTCACAACTCTTTACTGTGAAGAAACCTTTTCTGTGTTTGGAGATTAAATTTCTTTTTCCTCCAGAGAACCCCCCTGTCCCTCTAGATGAAATCAGGGTGTAATAACTCTGAACACGGAGTTCACTATATGAACCACTGATGTATGTATACATGTTGATGATATCCCCCCTTAATTTCAGTCCTCTTCTCAAGAGAATACATTCAAGTTCCTCTAATCTTCCTCATAGCTGAGCTCCTCCATGCCTCTTACAGTTTGGTTTGCCCTTCTCTGAACTACTTCTTTCTGCATGTTTCAAAATCATGAAATATCTACTATCCTGAATCTGATGGCTGTATGTAGTCTGATCTGAAATCCAAATCTGAGGTCTAACTAATTATTTCTACCCCCGTTCCCTATCTATCCTCTTCTCTCTCTCTGGAGACCTATACCTCTTTTAATTAAATAAAGAATACAAACAATTAAAATTTATATATAAAATTTTCTAAATTATTATTTTAAATGAATTTTATTTAATATATAATAAATATATTATTTTTTTTTACCTCTTTCTTTTAAAATTTTTTAAAAATATCAACAACAAAGAAGAGATTTTTGCACGCTTTAGAAACTGCAGCTTGCGCATTGCATGTCATTATAACACTGGTGATCTACCAAATCCAGATCCTTTCTCCACCATTGATTCCCCAAGTTGTACTCCCCCTAGTACTGTATATGTATGCA
>CATNWA010013273.1:0-15240 GCA_951230385.1 Staurois parvus
CCCCAAACCCCCCCAGTTTTGGGTGGGCATTAAAACCCATCTTTTTTTTTTTTTTCCATTCTGTTTTTTCCCATTTCTTTTACCAATTCTGTTAGTTTCTTTTCCTTTTTTCTCCTCTTGCCCTCCTTAATTTGCAATTACAATCCTTGGGGATTCTCCCAAAACAGGGTTTGCTCATTTCTATTTTTGGAAGGGCAATGGGTCTGTTTTTATTAGTGAATATTGAAAGGGAAATGAAACAGCCCCAGTTTTGTACAAGGGGAAATTTATAAAAAAAAATTTGATTTTCTGCACATGATTAAATTTTTAATGTGTTTACAAAATTTAAATCAATGCCCCCCATCCCCCGTAAAAAATAAACTTTTTTTCTGTCTTTATTCCATGACAGTAGAGGGAAAAAATTAGGTAATTCTTGGAAGTAAAGTTTATCTATATTGAAAAAAAAAACAATAATATTAGCTATGGTAAAATAAAACATTGTGTATATAATATTACAGAATGTGTGTTTAGTTGTTAAAATTATTCCTTTATTAGCATCATAGTTTGTGACTAGAGATGAGTGCGAATCGAAGTATCCGAAGTGGAATTCGAGGTCGAATATCGGAAAAATTTCGATTCGTGCCGAATCCGAAAAAATAGCCTAATTCGACGGCGCGAATCGAAAATTTTTCAGAAAATGGCGGCTGACATGTGCGGCGACAGAGCGGGGGGGATGTCTAGGGAAGGCGCGCAGGACAAGGCGCGCTCTGACCCATAATGCATTCCTCAACTAATGTGATCGCATCAGCCAATCAGCAGCCAGCCAGCCAGCACTGTGTAGATGGTCGAGCTATAAATAGCGGCCATTTTGGAATTCTTCATTTGCCTGCAGTTATTGAACAGAGGCAGACCGCTCTAGTACTTAGGGACAGGGACAGAGTTAGGGCCACAGAAAACGATAATTGGGGACAGAGAAAAGTTACTTAGGGACAGAGAACCATTACTCAGGGACACAGACTTGTTAATGAGGGCCACAGAATCGTTATTTAGGGACAAAGAAACGCTAGTTAGGGCCACAGAATTCATAATCAGGGACAGACAGAATTGTTACTCAGTGCCAGAGAATTGTTACTTAGGGCCACAGAAACGTTATTAGGGCCACAGAATATTTTTTACTCAGGGACAGGACAGAATTGTTACTGAGTGCCAGAGAATTGTTACTCAGGGACAGACAGAATTGTTACTGAGTGCCAGAGAATTGTTACTTAGGGCCACAGAAACTTTAATTAGGGCCACAGAATTTTTACTCAGGGACAGACAGAATTGTTATGAGTGCCAGAGAATTGTTACTCAGGGACAGACAGAATTGTTACTGAGTGCCAGAGAATTGTTACTTAGGGCCACAGAAACTTTACTTAGGGCCACAGAATTGTTACTCGCACAGACACAGAATTGTTACTCGCACAGACACAGAACTGTTACTGAGGGCCACAGAAACTTTACTTAGGGCCACAGAATTGTTACTCGCACAGGACACAGAATTGTTACTCGCACAGACACAGAATTGTTACTGAGGGCCACAGAACTTGTTACTTAGGGCCACAGAATTGTTACTCGCACAGACACAGAATTGTTACTCAGGGGACACAGAATTGTTACTTAGGGACAAAGAAACTGCTAGTTAGGGCCACAGAATTCATACTCAGGGACAGACACAGAATTGTTACGGAGTAGTTGCCAGAGAATTGTTACTCAGGGCCACAGAAACTTTACTTAGGGCCACAGAATTTTTACTCAGGGACAGACAGAATTGTTACTGAGTGCCAGAGAATTGTTACTCAGGGACAGACAGAATTGTTACGGAGTGCCCAGAGAATTGTTACTCAGGGACAGACAGAATTGTTACTGAGTGCCAGAGAATTGTTACTTAGGGCCACAGAAACTTTACTTAGGGCCACAGAATTTTTACTCAGGGACAGACAGAATTGTTACTGAGTGCCAGAGAATTGTTACTCAGGGACAGACAGAATTGTTACGGAGTGCCAGAGAATTGTTACTCAGGGCCACAGAAACTTTACTTAGGGCCACAGAATTTTTACTCAGGGACAGACAGAATTGTTACTGAGTGCCAGAGAATTGTTACTCAGGGACAGACAGAATTGTTACGGAGTGCCAGAGAATTGTTACTCAGGGCCACAGAAACTTTACTTAGGGCCACAGAATTTTTACTCAGGGACAGACAGAATTGTTACTCTGAGTGCCAGATAATTGTTACTCAGGGCCACAGAAACTTTACTTAGGGCCACAGAATTTTTTACTCAGGGACAGACAGAATTGTTACTGAGTGCCAGAGAATTGTTACTCGGACAGACAGAATTGTTACTGAGTGCCAGAGAATTGTTACTTAGGGCCACAGAAACTTTACTTAGGGCCACAGAATTGTTACTCGCACAGACACAGAATTGTTACTCGCACAGACACAGAATTGTTACTGAAGGCCACAGAACTGTTACTTAGGGCCACAGAATTGTTACTCGCACAGACACAGAATTGTTACTCGCACAGACACAGAACTGTTACTGAGGGCCACAGAACTGTTACTTAGGGCCACAGAATTGTTACTCGCACAGACACAGAATTGTTACTCGCACAGACACAGAATTGTTACTGAGGGCCACAGAACTGTTACTTGGGGCCACAGAAACGTTAATCAGGGACACAGAATTGTTACTGAGGGCCACAGAACTGTTACTTAGGGCCACAGAATTGTTACTCGCACAGACACAGAATTGTTACACAGGGACACAGAACTGTTACTGAGGGCCACAGAACCGTTACTTAGGGCCACAGAATTGTTACTCGCACAGACAGAATTGTTACTCGCACAGACACAGAATTGTTACTCGCACAGACACAGAATTGTTACTCAGGGACACAGAACTGTTACTGAGGGCCACAGAACTGTTACTTAGGGCCACAGAATTGTTACTCGCACAGATACAGAATTCTTACTCGCACAGACACAGAATTGTTACTCAGGGGACACAGAACTGTTACTGAGGGCCACAGAACTGTTACTTAGGGCCACAGAATTGTTTCTCGCACAGACACAGAATTGTTACTCGCACAGACACAGAATTGTTACTGAGGGCCACAGAACTGTTACTTGGGGCCACAGAAGAAACGTTAATCAGGGACACAGAATTGTTACTGAGGGCCACAGAACTGTTACTTAGGGCCACAGAATTGTTACTCGCACAGACACAGAATTGTTACTCAGGGACACAGAATTGTTACTCAGGGACACATAATCGTTTAATTAAAGAGTATGTCAGACAACATGCAGAGGAGTGGCAGAGGAGGCAATGTTTTAGGAGCGAGCAGACGTGGCAGCAGAGGAAGGGGTCGAGGCAGCACTATTCGCAGCCAGAGGCCAGTGCTCCCGGTGTCATCCAGCGGTCGTGTCTCCTCCACCGACAACCCTGCCGTCATCGATTGGTTGGCTCGGTCGTCTTCCTCTTCCCAGGTCACCTCTGACACCTACAGCCAACGGTCGGTGGGTACGTCAGACACAACCGTTAGTTGGCATGGCCCGGGACCAAGCCCACTGAAATCATGTGTCCTCTACCTGCCCCTGTCCTTTGGTGTTCCCTCACCAAGCGAAGTATCGCATGCTGTGGGCTCAGCCCCACTGTACAGTGAGGAAGAGCTAACAGAGGGCGGTCAGGAACGGGGGGAGACATCCACCTTTTTCAGCAGCTAGGCAAAGAAGTAGTGGCGAGGAGAGTGGCCGGTGGCCGGTAGCCGGTCTAGAGACAGGTCTGTCTCCTGACCCAGACGCAGCCGAGGGGGCTAGTAGTGAGGCGGAGACCCTACTTGATGATGAGGAGGTTGATCGCACTTGGCAGCCTCGTCGTCATCAGGCAATTTCTTCCGCATCATCAGGAGAAGAGGGTGGCAGCTTGGCAGTGAGCGAAACAGTCGGTGGGTTGCCCAGGAGACAGCAGCAGGGTCGCAGCAGTGTCAGTGGAAGCAGTGTCAGTGGAGCCAAACGGCCACGGAGTAGAGCACCAGCTCCACTGCAGCCTAGCACCACGGCCAGTAGTGGTGCCGGTGTGCACGGAGGAAGCAGCAGTCAGCCAGTGAGGAGTATCGGGGGCAAAGTTTCCTACTCGGCGGTGTGGCAATTTTTCGTCAAGCCGCCCGAGGAAGTAAACGTAGCCGTTATGTCGACTATGTGGCCAGAAAGTCAAGCGTGGCCAGGGGGCCCATGTTGGGACTACAGCGTTGCGGCAGCATATGCAGCGTCGCCATTTGGTGGCCTGGGAAAACCGTGATAAAGATACGGCGGTTCTGCCCGCCCCAGCCCCCGCTCCATCACCCGCTCCGTTACTTGCTCCATCACCCGACGTCAATCGCCCTCCATCAGCCAGTCAAGGCTCCAACACCTCTGCTGAGGGGAGTTGTCGCTCGTTGGCATCTTCCGCTCGTTCAGATGCTCCTTCTCCTGCTACTCCTCTTCACGGATTCCGTCAGCAGTCTTTCTTGGAATCCGTTTCCAAGAGACAACAGTTTGCGAGCACGCACCCGACGGTGCAAAAGCTGAACGTCCTCCTGTCCAAGTTGCTGGTGCTGCAGTCCCTCCCTTTCCAAGTGGTGGACTCAGCACCTTTCAGAGAAGAATGATGGCTTGTGCCGCGCCGTGGTGGAGAGTGCCAAGCCGTCATTTCTTCGCCAAAAGGCAGTGCCAGCCCTGCATTCACATGTAGAAGACATGGTGGGCCAGTCTTTGAGCATGTCGGTCTCTGCCAAAGTGCACGGCAGCGCCGACGTGTGGAGCTGTAACTATGGTCAGGGACAGTACATCATTTACGGCCCACTGGGTGAACGTGGTGCCGTCACAGCCGCACCAGCAACTTGGACAGGTCACGCCGCTTTTGCCTCCACGTTTGCACGTCCTAGGTCCGGCAAAGATGTCCGCCTCTACCACCTCTTCTTCCGCCGTGTCCTCAGCCGCCACCCCCGTGCCAAGTCCCATTACCCGACCGGCATATCACATGTGCAGGGCGCAACGGTGTCACGCTGTTCTGCACCTGGTATGCCTTGGCGAACGTAGTCACACAGGGGAGGAACTTCTGAGTGTAATGAACAGAGAAATCGACAGATGGCTGTCTCCGCGCAAACTGAAAATCGGAACCATGTTGACCGACAACGGAAAGAACATGGTGTCTGCTCTGCGTCAAGGAAGGTTGTGCCATGCGCCATGCATGGCTCACGTGTTCAATCTGGTTGTCAAGCGGTTCCTAAAATCCACCATCCCACTGCAAGACATCCTTAAAATGTCACGTAAACTTTGCATGCATTTCAGCCATTCCTACACCGCAAAGCACACCCTCCTTGAGCTGCAGCGGCAGAACGGAATTCCACAGCATCGCCTGATCTGCGACGTTGCAACAAGGTGGAATTCAACCCTACACATGTTAGACCGCCTTTACGAACAGCGAAAGGCCATCACCGATTTCCTGATGTTACAAGCGGATAAAGGTACTCCCCTGTGTAACTTCGATGTCAGCCATTGGCAGCTCATGCGTGACACCTGCCGCTTGCTCAGGCCCTTTGAGGAGGCCACGCTATTCGTGAGTCGGCAGGACTATGGGATGAACGACGTCATTCCTCTGTTGCACGTCCTTGAACAAATGCTGTTAACAATGGCTGGTCAGGGTGCGGGTAGACGTGGCGCACAGACAGATCTCAACGCCACATGACCCCTGTGGGGGCAGGACAGGAAGAAGAGGAGAGGTAGAGTAGAGGAGGACATTTGTGCTCAGGAATTATTGAGTGAAATGGGTGGTTTTTCCACTCAGCGGACAGGAGTGGAGGAGCAGGAGCATCTGGTAGAGGAGGAGGAGGAGGAGACAGAGGACCCAGACGCACCGTGGCAGTATGCTGTGGAGATGGAGGGGGGGTCCCTCGCATTCCTTGGCACAAATGGCCCATAGCATGCTCGGTTGCTTGCGTAGCGACAGCCGAATAATAACCATCAGACAGAGGGATGACTTTTGGCTGTCCACCTTGTTGGACCCTCGCTACCGTTCCAAAAATGGTGGCCTTTTTCACACCTGCTGAGAGGGAGGCCAAAATAACGTACTATAAAAAACCACCTATGTAGTCAGTTGGTCTCTGCCTTTGTGCGCCAACGTCCATCCTCAGACACTGTGGGCCCTGTGCGCTCGCGTTCCGCTGCCATGGCAGCAGGGGAGGGGTGGGGTGGTAGGAGAGCAGTGGCAGCTCCACCAGCAGCGGCTGCCTCAGTCTGCAGTCGATGATGAGTAGCTTTCTTCACCAGCGCAGTGAGGAAACTACTAACCAGCCGCAGCAGCAGCAGCAGCAGCAGCAGCATCAGGTGGACCTGGAGCAGGACCTCAAACAACAGGCTTGGGCCTACTTGGACAGCACCCTGCCAACCGAGGGTAGACAATCCCCTTGACTACTGGTCAACGAAACTTGACCTTTGGCCCCAACTAGCTGAATTTGCCCTTGAAAGGCTGTCATGCCCGGCCAGTAGCGTGGCATCGGAGCGCGTGTTTAGTGCGGCAGGAGGTATTGTAACTCCGCGGAGGACACGACTGTCCACCCAAAGTGTGGAGAGACTCACGTTTGTGAAAATGAATCAGGCGTGGATTAGTCTGGATTTCAAACCACCAGTTCCTGACACAACTGACTAAATCCGCCATGAATCATGCCTCAAACATGTGCCACTTTGAGGTCTCCTCACACTGCTGGTGTGTAGAATTTTTTGACATAGGGTGCTGGCAGATTACGGGCCTCCCATAGCTGCTGCCAGGCCCCTAATCTGCCATAGGCCCCTATATACCGCCTCCTCATGCTGCTGCCAGGTCCAGAGTCTCTCATGGGTCCCTGTACGGCCTCCCATTGCTGCTGTCTCCATCGCCACACTCTGCCATGTGCCACTTTCAGGTCTCCTCACACACTGCTGGTGTGTGTAGAATTTTTTGACATAGGGTGCTGGCAGATTACGGGCCTCCCATAGCTGCTGCCAGGCCCCTAATCTGCCATAGGCCCCTATATACCGCCTCCTCATGCTGCTGCCAGGTCCAGAGTCTGTCATGGGTCCCTGTACGGCCTCCCATTGCTGCTGTCTCCATCGCCACACTCTGCCATGTGCCACTTTCAGGTCTCCTCACACACTGCTGGTGTGTAGAATTTTTTGACATAGGGTGCTGGCAGATTACGGGCCTCCCATAGCTGCTGCCAGGCCTTAATCTGCCATAGGCCCCTATATACCGCCTCCTCATGCTGCTGCCAGGTCCAGAGTCTCTCATGGGTCCCTGTACGGCCTCCCATTGCTGCTGTCTCCATCGCCACACTCTGCCATGTGCCACTTTCAGGTCTCCTCACACACTGCTGGTGTGTGAATTTTTTGACATAGGGTGCTGGCAGATTACGGGCCTCCCATAGCTGCTGCCAGGCCCCTAATCTGCCATAGGCCCCTATATACCGCCTCCTCATGCTGCTGCCAGGTCCAGAGTCTGTCATGGGTCCCTGTACGGCCTCCCATTGCTGCTGTCTCCATCGCCACACTCTGCCATGTGCCACTTTCAGGTCTCCTCACACACTGCTGGTGTGTAGAATTTTTTGACATAGGGTGCTGGCAGATTACGGGCCTCCCATAGCTGCTGCCAGGCCCCTAATCTGCCATGGGCCCCTATATACCGCCGCCTCCTCATGCTGCTGCCAGTCCAGAGTCTGTCATGGGTCCCTGTACGGCCCTCCCATTGCTGCTGTCTCCATCGCCACACTCTGCCATGTGCCACTTTCAGGTCTCCTCACACACTGCTGGTGTGTTAGAATTTTTTGACATAGGGTGCTGGCAGATTACGGGCCTCCTATAGCTGCTGCCAGGCCCCTAATCTGCCATAGGCCCCTATATACCGCCTCCTCATGCTGCTGCCAGGTCCAGAGTCTGTCATGGGTCCCTGTACGGCTCCCATTGCTGCTGTCTCCATCGCCACACTCTGCCATGTGCCACTTTCAGGTCTCCTCACACTGCTGGTGTGTTGAATTTTTTTGACATAGGGTGCTGGCAGATTACGGGCCTCCTATAGCTGCTGCCAGGCCCCTAATCTGCCATAGGCCCCTATATATACCGCCTCCTCATGCTGCTGCCAAGTCCAGAGTCTGTCATGGGTCCCTGTACGGCCGCCTCCCATTGCTGCTGTCTCCATCGCCACACTCTGCCATGTGCCACTTTCAGGTCTCCTCACACACTGCTGGTGTGTAGAATTTTTTGACATAGGGTGCTGGCAGATTACGGGCCTCCTATAGCTGCTGCCAGGCCCCTAATCTGCATATGGGCCCCTATATACCGCCTCCTCATGCTGCTGCCAGGTCCAGAGTCTGTCATGGGTCCCTGTACGGCCTCCCATTGCTGCTGTCTCCATCGCCACACTCTGCCATGTGCCACTTTCAGGTCTCCTCACACTGCTGGTGTGTTGAATTTTTTGACATAGGGTGCTGGCAGATTACGGGCCTCCCATAGCTGCTGCCAGGCCCCTAATCTGCCATAGGCCCCTATATACCGCCTCCTCATGCTGCTGCCAGGTCCAGAGTCTGTCATGGGTCCCTGTACGGCCTCCCATTGCTGCTGTCTCCATCGCCACACTCTGCCATGTGCCACTTTCAGGTCTCCTCACACACTGCTGGTGTGTAGAATTTTTTGACATAGGGTGCTGGCAGATTACGGGCCTCCCATAGCTGCTGCCAGGCCCCTAATCTGCCATGGGCCCCTATACCGCCTCCTCATGCTGCTGCCAAGTCCAGAGTCTGTCATGGGTCCCTGTACGGCCTCCCATTGCTGCTGTCTCCATAGCCACACTCTGCCATGTGCCACTTTCAGGTCTCCTCACACTGCTGGTGTGTTGAATTTTTTGACATAGGGTGCTGGCAGATTACGGGCCTCCCATTGCTGCTGCCAGGCACGTAATCTGCCATGGGCCCCCGTACCGACTCCTCATGCTGTGACGTTTTGCAACAAGGTGGAATTCAACCCTACATATGTTAGACCGCCTTTACGAACAGCGAAAGGCCATCACGATTTCCTGATGTTAAAAGCGGATAAAGGTACTCCCTGTGTAACTTAGATGTCAGCCATTGGCAGCTCATGCGTGACACCTGCGCTTGCTCAGGCCCTTTGAGGAGGCCACGCTATTCGTGAGTCGGCAGGACTATGGGATGAACGACGTCATTCTCTGTTGCACGTCCTGGGAACAAATGCTGTTAACAATGGCTGGTCAGGGTGCGGTAGACGTGGGCGCAGATCTCAACGCCACATGACCCCTGTGGGGGCAGGACAGAGAAGAGAGGAGGAGGTAGAGGAGGACATTGGTGCTCAGGAATTATTGAGTGAAATGGGTGGTTTTTCCACTCAGCGGACAGGAGTGGAGGAGCAGGAGCATCTGGTAGAGGAGGAGGAGGAGGAGGAGACAGAGGACCCAGACGCACCGTGGCAGTATGCTGTGGAGATGGAGGCAGGGGAGTCCCTCGCATTCCTTGGCACAAATGGCCCATAGCATGCTCGGTTGCTTGCGTAGCGACAGCCGAATAATAACCATCAGACAGACAGAGGGATGACTTTTGGCTGTCCACCTTGTTGGACCCTCGCTACCGTTCAAAAATGGTGGCCTTTTTCACACCTGCTGAGAGGGAGGCCAAAATAACGTACTATAAAAACCACCTATGTAGTCAGCTGGTCTCTGCCTGTCTGCGCCAACGTCCATCCTCAGACACTGTGGGCCCTGTGCGCTCGCGTTCCGCTGCCATGGCAGCAGGGGAGGGGTGGGGTGGTAGGAGCAGTGGCAGCTCCACCAGCAGCGGCTGCCTCAGTCTGCAGTCGATGATGAGTAGCTTTCTTCACCAGCGCAGTGAGGAAACTACTAACCAGCCGCAGCAGCAGCAGCAGCAGCAGCATCAGGTGGACCTGGAGCAGGACCTCAAACAACAGGCTTAGGCCTACTTGGACAGCACCCTGCCAACCGAGGTAGACAATCCCCTTGACTACTGGGCAACGAAACTTGACCTTTGGCCCCAACTAGCTGAATTTGCCCTTGAAAGGCTGTCATGCCCGGCCAGTAGCGTGGCATCGGATCGCGAGCGCGTGCGTGTTTAGTTAGTGCGGCAGGAGGTATTGCAACTCCGCGGAGGACACGACTGTCCACCCAAAGTGTGGAGAGACTGACGTTTGTGAAAATGAATCAGGCGTGGATTAGTCTGGATTTCAAACCACCAGTTCCTGACACAACTGACTAAATCCGCCATGAATCATGCCCCAAACATGTGCCACTTTCAGGTCTCCTCACACTGCTGGTGTGTTCCATTTTTTGTCATAGGGTGCTGGCAGATTACGGGCCTCCCATAGCTGCTGCCAGGCCCCTAATCTGCCATGGGCCCCTATACCGCCTCCTCATGCTGCTGCCAAGTCCAGAGTCTCTCATGGGTCCCTGTACGGCCTCCCATTGCTGCTGTCTCCATCGCCACACTCTGCCATGTGCCACTTTCAGGTCTCCTCACACTGCTGGTGTATTCCATTTTTTGTCATAGGGTGCTGGCAGATTACGGGCCTCCCATAGCTGCTGCCAGGCCCCTAATCTGCCATGGGCCCCTATACCGCCTCCTCATGCTGCTGCCAGGTCCAGAGTCTGTCATGGGTCCCTGTACGGCCTCCCATTGCTGCTGTCTCCATCGCCACACTCTGCCATGTGCCACTTTCAGGTCTCCTCACACTGCTGGTGGGGGTTCCATTTTTTGTCATAGGGTGCTGGCAGATTACGGGCCTCCCATAGCTGCTGCCAGGCCCCTAATCTGCCATGGGACCCCGTACCGACTCCTCATGCTGCTGCCAGGCCCGTAATCTGTCATGGGCCCCTGTTGTCGCTTGTTGGCATATTCCGCTCGTTCAGATGCTCCTTCTCCTGCTACTCCTCTTCACGGATTCCGTCAGCAGTCTTTCTTGGAATCCGTTTCCAAGAGACAACAGTTTGCGAGCACGCACCAGACGGTGCAGAAACTGAACATCCTCCTGTCCAAGTTGCTGCTGCCAGCTCGTAATCTGTCATGCGCCCCTGTACCGCCTCCTCATGCTGCTGCCAGGTCCAGAGTGTGTCATGGGCCTCCGTACCGACTCCAATGCTGCTGCCAGGCCCGTAATCTGTCATGGGCCCCTGTACCGCCTCCCCATGCTGCTGCCAGGTCCAGATTGTGTCATGGGTCCCTGTACGGCCTCCCATTGCTGCTGCCAGGCCTGTAATCTGCCATGGGCCCCCGTACCGACTCCTCATGCTGCTGCCAGGCCCGTAATCTGCCATGGGCCCCTGTACCGCCTCCTCATGCTGCTGCCAGGTCCAGAGTGTGTCATGGGTCCCTGTACGGCCTCCATTGCTGCTGTCTCTATCGCCACACTCTGCCATGTGCCACTTTCAGGTCTCCTCACACTGCTGGTGGTTTCCATTTTTGTCATAGGGTGCTGTATGGCCTCCCATTGCTGCTGCCTCCACCGCCACACTGTGGCTCCACACTCTGGTTTTGGCCCCGTGACTGCCCAAATGAGTGAAGTGTGCGGTGATTCTAAGATCGACGGCACTCATCTGCATGTCATACTGCCTGACAGTATTATTTCTCTTCCCCAGCAGACTCCAAGGGCATTTAAATTAAAGGTACAGTGTTCAGCACTAATATTAAGTCTCTCTGAAGCCTAGAAACACCCTTTTTTAAGTTAAATTCACAGCGAATATATTCGACTCGAATCGAAATTTTTCCACGAATTCGCCGAATCAGTCGAATCGAATTTTTGAATACTTCGCTCATCTCTATTTGTGACTATAGCTTACAAAGTCCACTTAGTTTAGGAACAGAAAAATGTATTACGTTTGTGTTTTTATAACACTCATAAATTTCTACAATTTATTTTAGGATATCTAAGGCATATGGAAATGATGAAAAGGCCATATAAACATTTGTAGCTAAGAGGGTTGATGCAAATGTAAGGCATGTGTAATAACATAACATTAAATAGATGTTGGAAAAAAAAAAATAACTGCACTTGTGGTTTGAGTGATGATCAAATGCATAAGAAATAAACCTATTAGACATTTTAATATGAAACTCAGCTTTCTGTAAATTTATCCTAACAGCAATGCCTTCCCTGTATACGAAGATGATTATAGTAGTAATCATTTTTCCCCATGACTGTGATGACTCAAATGAAAGATAAAGGGAAGAGATATATTTACGGAACAGAAATTTCCAAGCTTGACATAATATTCTTCCAGAGTAGGATATAAATATATGAAGGAATAACAACATCATTACACAGTTACTCCTACAGTAAATTACACCAGTTTGATATAGGTCTACCAATAATAATAAGGAGAAATGGTACTTTCTCTTCATATCTATCATTTCTGTGAACTGTCTTACCCTAAACCTAATGTTATGACATTTGTAATACAAAAGTTGACTTGGTTAAGAAATGTACATGCTGCTATTAACAAGGATTTTCATATTCTTTTTATAAGAGTGTGTATTCACAAGCCCCCATTTCCAAAATGTGCACATACATTATTTAAATTCAAATACAAATTACAATATCCATATACGTGAATGAAGTATAAATATAGAAATCTTAACAGGTCATAGGAAGTCATCACCTTACCAAGACATCACTGCAAACCTAAAGTTTTGCTTTGTTTCACAATATTACTTGAAAAGACATCCGAAAGCCTACAGAGCCAGATGATTCAAAACAATAACAAACTCTACAGAAAAGTGTATTAAAAATCAAAAGAAGTTATGGCTCAAAGAGTTCCATCATGAGTTATTAGAGATTGTGCTTACTTTGGGGGCGGTACAATGGGCTTTTTTCTTTTTTGCTTTAAGTGTGTTTGCATTACCATACTAGTCTATAAATGAAAAAAAGGTTTTGACTGGACATGCACTTTAAAATTTCAAGACAGGAATATGGAATTCGGGCTTCACTATATAACTAGTCACTGGCCTAGTACAAATATTCTAGCTGAGAGCCCTGTCTTCACTGGCCGAATACTAATTCTAGGTAATGACACTTTAAGAAGTGAGGTAAGGATGAAGATGACAGCCCAAGAGCTTCCAATTTTTAAATACAAGTCAGAAATTGCAGATTCATATTTCTGCCTATCCTGATAGATTCCATTTAAGATGGACCCGTTTTTTTTGTTCAACCAACAGGCTGAGCGAAAAAAAAAACTGACTCAATTCCCCCCATCCACACACTTGATGTAAAAGAGGGAATCCTCCTCGCTGAGCTATTGTATTCTGACAGTTGGAATTTCCATGCTTGAAAAACGTGGAAGTTTCTCAACAGAGTGGTTGAATGGAAGTTGATTGGTAGATCAACTTCTGTACAACCTTGGATCAAAAATTTTCAGTCCAAGCTCCACTGGCCAAATTTCAATCCATGACTGTTCGGCTTAATGGTTTAATGCTTGAAGCAGTCTCTTGTTGCTCAAAACAATGCAGGTGAAAATAGCTGTAGTGTTCCATAAAATAATACTACACAACAGTTGAAAGTATATCTAAAGTCATGTTTTAATTTTGTTTAATCGTTTTGCAATAGAGTTGGGGAGGCTTAAATCCGCTGTCCGTTTTTGTTTTTCATCTGTGTCTCATTTACCGTTACTTCCTGTTCTGTAGATTCAGGATTTGATATGATACCATTCCCACCTGAGAGAAATCTCCTCTTAGACAATTGTTGCAGAAACAAGGTTCCCTATTGGAAGATTTCCCTTCTGTTCCCCTCTATTCTGTTCTGGTAGCAAAACATAATTTTGGATTTGCTCTCCTTATAGGGACACAGACAGCAATAAAAACCTAAAGGTTGTCCTAGCACCTCACCACTACAAATTAAAAAAAAAAAGTTCTGCCTTTAGAATACACTTTAGGTTACTTTGTAGTTGATCAGGGGACATCATACCCTCGAAATTATTAATAAACCAGATATTTTCTCAGGTTACACTTCTGCAGTGACACTTTTGGGCATTTTGGGTAAGAAGCTGAAAACTTGATACCAGAGATACGGACTACTACCGCTAAACGATTATAGAACTTTCCCTGGTAATGTGTTGTTTTTCTTTTCACTCCAAAAGGCCAGCAACATCTTTTTTCAGGCATTACCTAGTTAGCATCTACTTCTTGGACTCAGACATCGGTCCAGAAACTATGTAAACATATCACATCATATAAAAGCTTGTCTGTTTGTACATGTATCACACTTATCACCCCAATTGTCTCTCATATTGTGGCTTGCCAGAAAGTTGCAATGTTAGAGATCACTGAAGAGGGTACAATGATGCTTCTCTCAGACCTAGGCACCTGAATGGAGCTGAAGGACTACTTCATAATGATGAAGGGTACAACTATTTTTTGGGGGAAAATATATTGTTCCTGTGTATTGTGGCATGACAGAAATATATTCATGCAGACTTGTAAAGTGACTGAAAGGTGTCATTTAATAATGTTCTATTTAAAATGTGTGCAGTTTGGATAATTTTGAACCAGACATACCCTGCCATGACTCATGGCAAATTTTTATAAGCCATAATTGGTTTATACATTATTCATGTTATAATATTTTCTGCTCATTTAGACTTTTTACAAAAAATAAAAAAAGGTGGGCTTGGACTTCTGTCATATAGCCATTTTTTTGCAGATAATCATGCTATTCCCACATGGAATAAAAATATATACAAAATATATATTTTTAAAATATTTTCCCCAAATATATTGACATATATTTGAAATACTACACTTTTAAAATGCATTTACAAATATATGTTAAAATGACTTTTTTATATGTTCAAAAAATCTGAAGAATATATTTAAAAAATATATATTTTAAAAAATATATATATATTTTAAATAAATTCTTCAGATTTTTTTTTTTTTTTTTTTTTTTTTTATATTAACAATTTTTATTGGTTTTCAAAGAAATCATATGTTACAGAAAACAAGGAGAGAAAAACAAAAAAGACAAGCAAAACAGAGAAGTACATCGATGGCAAGGATTACATTTAGTCAAGACCAATAGAGTCATATATTAACAGTGCGTTAATAATCAGGGTCTTACATTTCAGGCCAGCATAGAGGAAGAGAAATTATCCCACGGGAGCCAGATCATCTCAAATACAGCAAAAAAACCACTATGTGAAGCAG